>JABWIB010001405.1:36927-55548 GCA_016617825.1 Platyplectrum ornatum | reverse complement strand
ATTGGGCGTGGTGATTTCATTATGTGAATTCGACATGACGATTTTACTGAAAATCGTCAGTGTATACGTCAGTTTAGTGCAATATCGCCTGCCGAATACCCGTTTTTTCGTCAATGGATATCGTCAGCATTCATCAGACATTACATATCGTCAATAGAAATCGTCACTTACTGAATACTTTACATCACCAGTCACTGACGATTTCAGATCACTGACGAACGCTGACGATATGAAATCTCAGCAAAAATCGTCAGTTAGTGAATTCCCCCCCTGGTGTTTCTATGTCAGGCCATTAAGTTAGGTTGTAAAAGGAAATCAAGAGGCTTAGATAAACTATGCTTACTTAACATCACTTGCCAGATAGTTGTGTGGTCAATTTGAATTCCATCTACAATGTGGTTTGGAAGTTTTACGTACAATTATTTATATGTACAGGTTTGTACTGGAATGTGATTAATGAGGTGGTAACTATTAAGTAATACTTTTAAATAAACTGTAGTTTATTTTATACAGGGTACATCTGACAATGATACCATCTACATAATTGCGTCAACTGTATCATTGTTAAATTTGTAATTGTCGCTATAGCAACTGTAACAAGTGATATGTTAATAATTATGCAGGCAATCCGGACCAGCAGATGCAAGTTTGTTTTGTTCTTAGTAAACTTTTATTTATTTTTCATAAATTAATTCTAAATCATTTGATGCCTGATTCTATTAAGAAGACACTTTTAACTAGGGTAGTCTGTTATTTTATGTACTTCTATGGACCAGAAGCTTGAAAACAAATTTTACAACTTGATAAAACTACAATAAACTTCAATTATGTAATGATATATTTTGGAGTGGAATCTAATACAAATTGTACAGTCGAAACACCTTTTATTCAAATGTGTTGCCATGTGCACTCCACTGCATTACAACATGACATTCTGCAAATTCACTCCTTATTTCTCTTTTGTTCCTAACAAAATATAAAAACATCATATACAGTCTTCTAAACTGTAGCTGTAAATGAATGTCTATGAATAATAGATATAATGAATTTACTTTAAATGGCATTTATAAATAATAATTTAATAATTTTACATCACATCTTTCTTTCTTGATTTGCATTTTAATTTAGCTGTACTTTTACATTTGCAGCAAAGTTATGAGTGCAAATTTTGAAGGTTTTGTGATCATTTGGGAAATAATTTAATTAAAATAATCCACATATTTTATTTAATACTTTTGAAGAACGTACCAAGCCTGTGGCAAATGCACATAAAAAATTCAAAGGACTTTATAATTGTCAACAACTTGTGAGCTGAATGTTGTCTGTCTTTATAGTTAAATGCTTAATGATTACAACTTATCTCATCTAAATAAGTTGATTTTTGTGAATGAAGACAGATTGCATTCTAATAGCAACATTATAGTACATACCAAATTCTATTGTGCTCCTAGACAACCTGAGGTATAGAACCCCAAAATCTAAAAGCAAAAGTGGGGCCATACAAGGGCCTATCTAGCCTATGGCCAGGATGGCACTCAGCAGGGGTGGACGCATATTAAGAGAAACTACATTCACCAATCAAGAAGGATTCATCACAGATTCCATACTATAATTTATTGAGAAAATCTGATTAAAAAAGAAAATGGTTAGTTCTAATAATTTATATAATTCTGTCCATACTCATTACACCAACTCCCAAGTCTACTCACATACTGTATATACCCAATGTTTTTTTTATCTAGCCCTCCACCCCCACTTACTAGCAGATACATTCTAGTCAGCTTATCTACACACTAATATCATTCTAGCACTGAGGTGTTAAGTACTCTGGCTAAAATAATGTGCACTCATGTCTGTTTCCCCAGCCAAGGATGTAGCCTTGCGTGAGCTTAAGCTGGGCTTCTATACACTCATTGAGAGAGGTTGAATTAGATAATCGTGGTTGTAGCGCTCTGGTGTTGTGGTGTCTGGTATCCTAAAGGAGCTGCCCTTGTTGTCTAAGGTGTCTCACATCACCTGAATTAAAACAATAAAAAGTTTTTGGGAAGACAAGGGTTGGGCGAGTCACAGTGTTATTATTGAGGTGGGGGTGTGTTGTGTGAGAAGGGTTGAGTGATTATAGCCCTTCTGGGGAATGGGTGATGGAGTTAATCGGTTTTTAATAGGAGATTTTGTGGACTAATAGAACCTTTTGCTCCTGTGTGGTGGTTACCATACAATAGTGTCCCTTCGCGGTGACTGTACTGTAGTAGAACTCATTTGTTTCTTTTCTTATCTGAATCCGCTTGTAGTCGGTGTGTACATGGGGGGGGGGGCAAAACAGGAATAGTACAATAGTGAAGTACGTTTTGGTATATTCTATTAATGGGTGCACTCACTCTATGGTCGCTTGTTAGTTTGCTTGTAGTGTTTTGTTGTTGCTCTTGACGATTGGGTTTCGTTGTTTCTCACGGGGCAGGTGGTGGAGGTGCACGTGGGGAGATAAAGAGACAAGTGGGGAGAATATAGTGAAGTACGTTTTAACATGCAGTATTGCAAAAGTGCTTGTGGTACTCACTCGTTTTCCACTTGTATCTTAGCTTCACTGAGGGGTTCTCTGGGTGTTGCAGGCTGATGCCATCAGTGCCGGTCCGTCAGTGGTGATGTCGTCAGGCCCGGTGTGTCCGGGTCGTCTCACTTGGGTGCAACGTCTGTACTGCTCACTCTGCTGTTCTCCCGGGGTGGGGGGTCTCTTCGCTTGTGCTGGTGTTGGGGGATTCCCTCTTGCCTGGCTGCCTCGCGTCCCTCTCGGTGGTCGTGTCTCGTTCTCCCCGAGGAGAATATTCTCCCCACTTGTCTCTCACAAGTCACAAGTCACTTAAACAAGTGGTATAGCAACATAAGCACTGCTATACCAATACAATCCCTGCATGATTGAGGGGAGTGACAAGGGAGTACACTCCACATTCCTGCATTCTCACACAGGTCTGAATCCAGTCCTAAGTGGAGCACATCATTTACAGAACATCTTTTAGACTCTTGGGGGTATATTTAGTAAGCGGTGAGATTGCAGTGAGATTGAAAAGTGGGGACGTTGCCCATAGCAACCAATCAGATTCGAGTTCACATTCTCCAGTGTATAAAATAAAACTAAGAGCTTGAATCTTATTGGTTGCTATGGGCAACATCTCCACTTTCCAATCTCACTGTAATCTCACCATTTAGTAAATATACCCCTTAGGTGTAAGAGCACCAATCCCTCACTTTTCTGTTGATGCCTGGGCCACTATAACCTTGGGAACAAACAAAGATACAAAGGGCAAAAGGCCCAGGTCCTCCCACAAATATTAATCTGACTTTGATCTTGACTATGCACTAATAAATACTTTTTGTCTTCTTTTTCTGTGCTTGTATTGTTTTGGTTATTAGCAGTGGAGAGATTCAAATCAATTAACAACAGGTTCTATGTCCGCGCATGGCCAACCCCGCCCATGTCCCATTCGGAAAAAAGCTGGAATAAATCTTCACAAAAAGTTTACATTGGAAATGCACAGCTAAGGATATGGGCTATATTTACTAAGCAGGGAGATTGCAGTGAAATTCGAATTTGGGGAAGTTGCCCATGGCAACCAATCAGATTTGAGTTCACATTCTGAGAGCTCAAATCTGATTGGTTGCCATGGGCAACTTCCCCAAATTCGAATTTCTCTGCAATCTCCCTGCTTAGTAAATATACCCCTTAGTTGGACTTCACATTCTGGGAGTGCAGCCTTATAAAATTTCTACTTTGCATTTAGTTTAGTTGATTTAGAAAAAAAAAACTTGTTTATGCAAAATTGTGTTCACATATGTATTTCACTGGTAATAAACATTGTACCTTACAAAAAAGTAAATAGAAAAATTAAAACCTGTACGTAAATAAATGTTTCAAATAACTTATGATTGTTAGCATTATTAGCGTGTCAGTCCTTCATCTTAAGTTGTTTGGATGTTATATTCCTGGTCTCATTATCTGTAGAAAACAGAATATAATCTAAATAATATAGCTGAAATCAGTAATAATAATGCACATATAAATATCATTTTTTTTTAACAAGATAAACCTTTTTTTTAATATTATATATTATAGATTTATACATCATTGGCAGCTAAGAAGTTTTTCACAGTAGGCAAATGATTACAAGTAGCAATATTACATTCTATAAAATGTACAAAAATGTGTTGTAAATTGATGTATGTATTTCATTGTGAAAAATACACATAATTAGTTTTCTATAATTTTACAACAATTAATTTTACACTTGCTAGTGCTTGAACCTCACAGTATGAAACTGTGGGATACTAATTAGAAATATTTCCTTTAACTAAAAATAATGCTATACAATGTAATTTGTGGATCACTGCCTAGAAGCAAAACACAACGAAATAATGCAAATCTGAAGAGGCTAGTAAGACTTTTTGTTCCAAATTGATGAATGTATCAGACAGAAAAGGATTACCTTCTTAACACTTATTAACACCTAGTGATATTTCAGGGACTTTCACTGGCAAATATACTAATCCTTATAGTGATTCTTTTCATATAAAATTAATTCACTTGAGTTTAAACTTTTGGTTTTTTATACTGGGAACACTTTCAAAAGATATTTGTTTGGGTAATGCAAGCGTTTTGTATTGAAATGTTTAATCTGACTTTGCTATAGTTTTCTCTTGTATATCTTTCACCTTTTGTCCTTTTTACCAATTTTTGCCACAGTTTTAGTTTCACCGCTGAATGTAAATGTGTTAAGCTTAATATCTGTTGTATTATATGTATTCTTCACTATGTAAAATGTATGATTGTATTTAATAGAAAGGTGTTAATGATAACATTACTCTCTAGTATTCTTGTTATGCATCAACCTATAATAATATGAACACTTTACTTACAGAAGTGCATGTGCATGCTGATTCCTGACAAGTCTGTATAACCTTCATCTATACAGATCAGCAATGTACCAACCATGTATACTCCCCTCCACCTTACGCCAACCTCTTTCCTTCACCTCTGCAAATGGGGAGGGGAATACATTTTATAATAATCTCTTAAAAGCATACAGACTTTTGTTTCATGTGTATTAAATGTTAAAACTACCATTGTTTGTTACTCTTACAATATGTCAGTAAATAGTAGATTTTTACTGCAAAGAGTCTTTCATTATTTCTCTTGCCTTCACCAGTTACTTTACATGTTCACAATCATGAAAATGACAGAGAACAAACCAGTTTTACAACACACATGAAATTTATGTGCATTTAATTCTGTAACCAAAAATTACTCCTGAACTTTGTAAAAGTAGAAATATTCTTTAATATTAGAACACAGTGTACGTAGGTTATAGTATCCCTGTAAGCAATGACTTAGCAGTACTGGCTAACAACTTTATTCTACTTTAATCCTTGATCATAATACTTGATCATGCCCGTTGTTTTATCTATAATTGTACTGTACGCTTTTCTGCAGCCTTCAATTTCTTAGAAAACCCTGTTTCATAATTCACTGTCATTGACATCTCAAAGTTATAATGTATGTTTGCTTGAAGCACAAATGATTAACTGACTTGTTTTTGTCTTGCTATGAAATTTTGATGCTAGCTTTTTTTCTGTAATATTAACTGTTAATATTTGAGGTGGATTCTTCAAGAATAGCTAAACATTAGTTANAGCCAAGTTAGAGAAAAGCTGAACAACAACTAATAATGAATCAGTTTGTAAAAGTCATTGAAGCAAGGTGGCATTGAACATGTCATTAATTTGTGGGCGCAATACCCTGCAGAGCACTTTACTTACCCTTCAGAAGGAAAGGGAGCTTACAGTAATAATATCTATCTATCTATCTATCTATCTATCTATCTATCTATCTATCTATCCATTTCTAAAATATCACCATGTTGCAGTATGCAACATGCATATAAATAAATCCACCGCCATGGAGGTATTTTAGATACATTATAAAATGTCAATCATGTCTTGAAAGCTGAAGACAAAGGTAAAAAGTCATGTATAAAAAAGTTTGAAATAAAGTAGTCCTTTATGTTCTTTACATTGTTCTGCTAAAATTTATATATTTTGTAAATGTAAATATTTATCTGGCCCATTATCACAAGTGTCATGATTGCAGCATAGACGATTCACAGCAGTAACTAGGTTCAACTAACTAGTGACAAATTCTTGGATGCATTAAATTATCATAAATTTCCACTTAATTTTGTTGTTACACAGTATGTCATTCCAGTAGCTGAATAGCATCATCATTCTTAAGTAAGCTTCTCACAATCATTTGTTTATCAACAGACTTTTTCTCTCTATTAATCATGCTTTTATACATGCTATAAAAAATACACTCGCATCTCATTTCTTATTTTCACTTGTCACAAAAACGGTCAGTAACCTACCGTGCATAATAAGATGACAGCAGAAACATGTCAATGTGCAACCAGCTTCTTAGTAAGAGACCACTTACACCAGTAAGGAAACAAATGATTATAATCAGAAGGTCAAAATGAAAAAGTACTCTAAGTCCATCTTCAGACTCTTCATTTATGTGTGACTCTGTTATCTTTTCTTTTTAATTAGCTGTTACTCCATGAGTGCATATTCTGTGATTATATTTTGGCTAGTTCATTAATTTTGCAAGCAATGCATATAATATAGAAGTTTGAAAATAACACATTGTCTGAATAATAGCTGTTCATAAAAATTAAATACAAACATGCTTTCTTTTGCAGTGGAATCAATTAGGATAAACTATGACTTGTAGTCCACAAGACTATATTAGCGGTATTATTGCTACTGCACCAGTATTTTTATCAATCAAAATACAAATTCACTGAAAAAAACCCCCACACTTTAAACGGTAATACTCATAGATAAATAGAAAACAGGTAATTTCCTCTGTGAAAATGACCTGCGCCTCTGACTTGCGGCTCCCATGTCACGAAGAGGGCAGCGATCCGATGCGGCTGGGATTGCTCCCTCTTTGTTTGGTGCAGAGGGGAGGCGGCCTACGAGACTCCCCTCTGCATCCGCTGGTAGGGGTGCAGCTCTTGTCCCCACTTTGGCTGGTGGGGACTGTGGGAGAGCCCCTCACCAGCAGTTTCTCTGCCCACTGATTTCACCAATGTAGTTCACCTTTTCCCTACAGGTTGGGGTAGGTAGAGTGATGGTCTGGTGGGGGTAGGTAGAGCTTTCCCCTGGGCCTGCTGAGGTTGGTGCTCAGCTCCACAGGGACCTGGTATCTGGGCAGCCTGGGATTGTTACCGGCCAACAATTATCGTATGCTATTGGAGGCGCTGGTGGAAGCGGTAGGGGTGGTATTAGGGACCGTGGTGCTTTGGGCCCTGCTGTTTCTGATGCCTTTCACGTTGCACCGCAGGCAGTGTCAGCTGAACCTGCTGATTGGGTTTACTGTTCAAACGTCAGTTCCGTTGTTGTTCTGGAAATGCAATCATCCATGCTGGCTGTTACTCAGCAGTCTAGTTCTGCTTCTGTTATTTCTGGTACTATGGAGGCTGCAGGGGGGGCTGTTCCAGTAATACCTCCTCCATCTCAGAGCTCGTCAGCCTCACAGTGGCCCTTTCCCCCACCTATTTTTCAACATGGCTCCTGGCCTTTATTACAGTCTGGTGGTACGGTCTCGGGGGCTGGTCTCACTGTTCCAGGTGGTTTCTGGCACTTCCTGTCAGGTTCTACAGGGTCCCCGGGTACTGTTACTGGGTTTCTCCCAGTTTCATATACGCTACCTCATACTTCCACTCAAGGCTCCACGGGATTTGGTACTGGTTCTGCACAAATTCTTCACTCAGAGGTTCCAATTGGGGGGGGGGTTAATCCTGCTATGTCTTTTCCTGGTGCTAATGTGTCTTCTGTTCCAGATCCGGTTCCGGTTCCTGCATCCGCTCAGATTGATTCCGCTGATTTCATCATGGAGCCATACCTAGTACATCTAGGGGCTAGCCATCTAGCCAGCTCCTGCTGTGAGGTGAGCGTCAGCAGGAGGAGATCTCGGCTTGGATTCTGGTGAGCCTGTACGGTCGGGCGGGTCTGGTGATGGATTATACTCTGGGGATAGTGATATTTCGAGCATGCACTCCGCAGAGTCACGGATTAGGCCTGCGAAAGTTATGAAGCTGTTTCAGCGGTCATTGGCTCGAGGCGTAGGTGTGGTGGCCAAACATAAAGGGGGTAAAGCTAAAGAAAAATTCAGGCGTCCTGGTCCTCCTCCAATGCTTTTGGATCATGATATGGTTTCCTGGGATGTGCGTGATTCTTTGCGTGAGCATATCAAACATGGAAAATTTATTGATATGTTTATGGTCACGAAGGCGGGGAAGGAAGGCTTGGCAGCTGCGAAAGCAAAAGGTGGGATGGGGTTGGAGAGGTTTCACACTTTTTCCAATTGGTTAAGAGGTTTCTGCCCATTTTCGGCATGTTATTTGGAGTCTCGGCCTGGGGAGTACATGGGTATAATTTGTTAGCTACACCTGATTCACGAAATGTCTGTTACTGCGTGTGCAAATATGTGGCACGCTTATATTGATAGATTTCGGAAGAATCATGATGGGTCTCACGTTATTCTCTTTCATTCTAAAGACATGGGGATTTGAATGTGTCTTTCTAGCACTCAGGTAGGGCCTGAGGTTTTTCCTTTTCGTCCCCCCGCCACCTCGCTGCACCCCCAGTCCTTTCCTAGTGCGTCCAGGGGCAAGTGTTTCGCCTTCAATAGCGGGTGTTGCACTAGAGGCACGGAATATAAATATAAACATTTATGCTCCCGTTGCAATGGCCCCCATCCTTTGCCGGAGCTAGGCCTGGGCCCGACTCTAGGCCCCCTCTGCAAGGCCCGTTCCCCCGTTAACTTGCAGGTCATGATGAAGTAGCTTAATCGTTATCCCGATAGGTTGGCTGCAGCTTTGTTCGTTATGATTTTCGTTTGCCTTTTGTTAGTACTGTTAATACGGATGGTTGTAAAAATCTTAAATCTGCTAGACAATTGCCTGAGGTTGTTCTTGATAAGGTTTTGACTGAAGTTCATCTGGGTAGGATGTCGGGTCCTTTCTTGTCGCCTGCCATTCCGGGTCTAATCATTTCTCCGGTGGGGGTGGTTCCAAAAAAGGTTCCGGGCAAGTTTTGCCTGATTCAACACTTGTCTTTCCCGGTCGGTTCCTCGGTTAACAATGCCATTGATCTGGACATGGTGCGCAATTGCGGCTTGGGTGCGTTGATGGCCGAACTGATTGTTGGGTGATACTGCTAGGCAATTAGGTTTAGGGAGTTAGGGCATCAGGCTCAATCCACAGGCTTACCCTGCCCTTCTCACCCAGATTGCGCATCCGGATTAGAGGCCTTGGCGCGGGGCTCCCTGGCCCCGGCCACTTTGTGGGCTTACCATCAAGCGTAGGATCAGTGGGTGGCATTTTGTTCCCAACATGGCCGTGCAGGTAAGTCTAACCATGCTTTACTGTTAAGGTGGGTTTGGTTGCATTATCAAGCGGGTTGTTCGAAAGCAGCTATGTCTTCCCTGTTGGCTGGGGTTTCATTTTAATTTTTTGTTTTTCGTGTGACAGGGGCTTTGGTGTGCTTTGGTCTCCTCCAATGATGAGGTGTGCAATGAGAAGAGGAGCAGCCAGGGGAACTGGGGGAACTAGTGTACGGGTTGGGGGGGGGAGGAGCGCCTTGTCACTGCAATTTATTGCCGTCTTTAAGTTCCTGCGATTGACACCCCCACCTGCTATAGCCACGTGTCTCAACCCTAAATTTTATAGTCAAAAATTTTAATTAAACAGAATTTATTTAATAAAGGCTATGTCCCCTTTTTTCAAATTCCAACCAATTGTCTTGTGTTTTTGTTTATGGGAATGTTGCTGTGGGAGTGGGGTGTAGGTCGTCACTGGTTTATATCCGCTTGTTTTCCTGGTGGATGCGTAGCTCTGGATCAGCCACCAGGCCTCTATAGGTCTCCTCGCTTAGGGGGCAGTTCTGTATTACATATGCACCAGAATCTTCTAAATGTTTACATGTGTAAACTGAAATGTGAACATTCCAATTATAGATTGATGACAACATGAAATATTGCAGTAATGTGTTAATCAAGCTTTTGTCAGACAAATCACTGCTAATGCCTTTTTATTGTATATTTATTAAACAGCAATAGTACATTGCCTTGAGCCTCTGTCTGTACATATATTTATTGCCTTCATTAACAACAGAAAACAGGGTACTGTAAAATGCTGAAAACATATTGCACTCTGTACCAAAACACACAGAGACAAGGTCCCTGTTCTATTCGGTAAATTGGAAACATATGCTTACAGTGGCAACCAGATTGAGTCTTTGGCCATAAGCAACTGGGTCTAAGAGACATTTATTGCAGTTCTATATTATTTAAGAGATCAGATTGCAGGCTTCTCTAGAGAAGACTGCAAGTGCTTTTACTTTGCTAGTTTATAAAGAAACTAGGAGCAAAGAAATAACACTAGTAATAAAAATCTTTAATAAGCAAAAAGAAGAAACAATATTTATTGGACAGGAAATATTGCAGCTCATTATAGTGAGCATAGTTTCTGTGTGCCTTCATTACCCAATTTCCCTGTTCATTTTCCCCCAATGCATTGTATATGTTTCCATCTTGCAAATTGTGCATCTATTTTTGCAAATAACCGGAACGCTTTAGTAAAGTGTTAACACAATTTTTTTTAATCATTTATGATAAACCAAAATAAGCAGCAGAGTAAAAAAAGCCACTTTCCTTAATATACTAATATGACAAATATTTTTTAGAGTGTACTACCACATGGGTTACAACTATTGTTTGCATACGGCAGAACAGCAATTACTAGCAGTGAAATATCTGTTTTGCAAATAAATAAAACAATGGGATGTCACAATAGAATAAAATGTATTGCCTGATTGTTTGTCTGTTTAAATCATATTATGGGAAAGAACAGCAGTTCTTCAAATCACCTAGTTCCTATTTTCATTATAGACTGTGTTTTACATAAAAAGCTGTTTTATTTGTTATGATTTACAACTGAGGTAAGCAACTCACCAGGGACATTGTATTTATAAATATGATGTGGAATTTCTCTGAGTGCTCAAAATCATTATCTTCTCTTCAAGAAAAGTGCATCAAAGTCATTGAAAGACATTGAACTACATAACAATCAAGAAATCATTAATTATGTAAATGAAACATAATTGTAAAAGCAGTAATATGTCTTGATTATAATGTACTATAAATAAAAAATACTCTAGCCCCCATACAAATGACACAGTGCCTAGTAAAGTATTATTCCCTGATTTCAATATTGTAATGTACAGTAAACTATTATTTATCAGGATTAATTGTATAAGTCCCCTAATAAATTAAGAAATAAAATATTATCTGTTCTGCAGTTATTTATACAAATAATATGACAACTGAAAACCATTTGATTACGTCTCTTAAAAGAATCTTTGGGGCCGATTCAGTTCCCCTTCACGCAAAGTTTTCTGCCTTGCACTGTTTGCGAAAGGCAGGAAAACACGTATTTTATCATTCACGGCTCATTGGGGCCGATTCAATCCCCCTTCGCGCGAATGAAAAAACGCAAATATTTTAAGGCAGGAAAACTCGCGCTTTTTCATCAAGACACGAGTTTTCAGTCCCGTATTAGACAGGAAAAAGCGCACTTCGCGTCTTTTCCCGTCTTCGCGCGGGATTAAATCGGCCCCTTTGTGCAAATTCCTATTAATGGACATTCCTCTTGAACATTAATAGCATACAGCAGGGGCGGATTGGCTTAGAGCTTACCTGGAGCTTTACCAGTCACATGAGGCCACCCAGCCACCATCTGGGCGGCCTCTAAACAAGAGAAATAAATGAAAAAAACAAACAAACCCAAAAATGGAACTGGTACCAGTAGGGAGCAACCATCAGGAGTCTTAGGCCTCATTTGACGTGTGAAGGACAAACACCTATTATGTGCACAAAAGCTAAAGCTTGGGACATAGAGAAGAGATCTGACAGGACGAGGCCCGACAACAAACACAGTCACTGCATTGAGAAGATTTGATGTATAGTCAATCTACAAGGGAAATTTAAACTTGGGACCTGAAAGAGGTCCAGACCAACCCGGACATTGAACTGTAAGTGTCCATGTGTAAATAGTACTCACAGACAGATTGTATATAGTATCTCTATATGAACAAGACTTTGTATCATAAGATAATAAGGAACAGTTTGAGCTTAACATCCAGTCCATCCACATGGCACTCATAAGATGTAGAAAAAAGATGCCTTTGTGCTTCATCCAAAACAAGACAATTGCACTCCAGGACTTCAGAACAATATCAATTTTATTATATGCAGAACTTCACCATAAAATGCGATATTTCTATAACTTACATTCTTAAAGCAGACTATACACAGGGGTCCTCTGAACAACCAGTGGATTCCTCCACTGTCCCCAAAACATCGGATTTTAGGGTGATGTTCTGCCTATAATAATATTGATAACATTAAAGCACAACTATATATATATATATATATATATATATATATATATATATATTTAAATTTATTGTTTCTTGGTCCCATTTATCACTAATCGAACCTACCTGGCGCCACGTTCCAGGGCCTTTTTGAAAATCTGCCCCTGTCATACAGAACTATGACTTATTTGCTGCTGTTGCTTTCCTCAGAAAGGTTTTATATCATGGATTTACCACATCTATGAATATATGATTATATGGTATGTGGTTCAAAGCATTTTCGTTTCCTCTAGTGCTGACAGATGACTTTTCCGAACTCCATTCCTTCTGATAATTCTTACCTTAACCCTGACCTCCATTACCATGAGCTTAATTGTCTATTCCCCACAGCATAACTTCAACCCTCCCCTGCCCACAGCAAGACCTGATCCCTCCATTCCCTGCAGCCTAACCCTCCCCTGTGAATGGAGTGGTAGCCCCTGAAGGGTCATTTATATTGTACAGTAAAGTCTTGACTAAGCTTTTTACACATGATCCTCCTTTTTATACATGACAGATATGGTATTAGATATTATATTATTTTTTTATATATTTTTAAAATATTTTTACATTTTTACATGATTGCAGACCCAGTTCCAGCAAGCCCCCTTCATTTAACCTTCATGAAAGATGTGTAGAATGTCTAACCAACTAGGTACAATAGCGACAAACTGAAACGTACCACTTTGAAAATTATTGGAGCCAAGCGACTACATTTACTAAAGAACGTGTTTTGGACTGCAAAATCTCGCTGTATCTCGCAGCCAGTTTTGGTGCGCGTTTTATGGTTGGGTTTGAGTATTTACAATTGGTACGGTTTGGTGGTTGTGTTATTCTCAGGGGCGTGTTTCTGCAATTTTTTAGGCGAGTTTTGTGCAAGATTCAATCTTGCTCCGGCGTACTTCATTCAGTGTTTTGAAATCTCGCTTTGTTGATTTTGCATCTCTCCTCCATTTTGATTAACTAAAACCCACCTAAAAATCTCAGTATCTTGTCTTTATTTTAATAACGTTTGTGATTTTCCAAAAAAATTTGCCATATGTGGCTTACACTTGACTGTTTATTTATATTTATTCTTTAAAAATTAAAAAAAACTTCCTCAAAATACCCTCTCACCTGCTCATAAAGGCTCAGGAGGTTGGTGTGGTTTAGCCTAATTGCACAACCTTCTGATCAGACAGGGAGGCCAGGTCCAACTGCACATGGAAACACTGCACGTGACAGGCTATGCCCCGCCAGGGCTGGACCTGGGGCTGGTGATGGTCACACTCCTCTCCTGCCTCAGCCACTTGTGCCTGAGCAAGAAAAGAAAAGTTTAGAAAAATTAAGCTCTCTAAAATTAAACAAAAAAACAGGCAAATTTACAACACTATGAGGCACATTTATGTATGGCTTCAATTTTTGGATGTCTAGTGAGATGGGCCAATTCGCAGGCACCTCTATTTAAAACTAGTAAAATTTGAAATTTTGCCAGTGAGAATCAATCTCGATGCATAGTAAATAATTAAATTTGTATGTGATCTCGATTGATTTATTGATTGGTCTTTCCTTATTTACAAGCATTATGTTGGACAAAACCTCCTCAAGTAGAAAAGTGTTAGCCTATTGGCCTGTTGAAAGGTTTGAAGGGTTGAAGTTTATTGATTTATACAAGAATACATCATGTGAGTGCATTTATTGTTTTTTACTGACCCAAATCCAAATTTTAAGATGGGCCCATTCAGATCGAGCCTTGTCAGATTCCCAGGGTAACCTGGGAAATTCTGGTCACAGGTAATCTGAACATGGTATTAGAGACCTAGGGGGGAATTCACTAACTGACGATTTTTGCTGAGATTTCATATCGTTAGCGTTCGTCAGTGATCTGAAATCGTCAGTGACGGGTGATGCATAGTATTCAGTAAGTGACGATTTGTATTGACGATATGTAATATCTGACGAATGCTGACGATAACCAGTGACGAAAAAACGGGTATTTGGCAGGCGATATTGCACTAAACTGACGTATACACTGACGATTTTCAGTAAAATCGTCATGTCGAATTCTCATAATGAAATCACCATGCCCAATTAGAAGTGTTGTTACTGGTAATTATTGTTAATCAAGTGCAATTTATGGCACATAATATTTATGTGTCAATGACTATATAAACTTGTGCCTGGGCAATTTCCTCAGAGGTGTTTGGAGCTTGGTGAGGTCGGGAGAGTGGTTTGTGGTTGGAAATGAGAGTGGTATATTTATTCATGACTGTTGCAGCTTCCATTTTTATGAATGGTCAAACAAGCTTTCATTGCTGTATGAGTGTCTTTATATAGTGCTCCTATGGAAATCTCCACTCTCTGCTGACGATTGGCCTTTTGACGATTTTTACAAATCGTCATGACGATGTGTGGGTGAATACAATATTCATCAGTTAGTGAATTCCATTTTTGTATCCTTTGTATTGCAAAAATCATCACAGCGATATCACATTGACGATCTGTAAACGTCAAACAAAATGACGAAAAAACACATTCGTCACTTAGTGAATACACATTTGTGGAAATCGTCAGCCAAATCGTCAGCCACTGACGATTTCTGTAAATCGTCAGTTAGTGAATTCCCCCCCTGGTCCTATATTTACTAAGCAGGGAGAGTGAAAAGTGGGGATGTTGCCCATAGCAACCAATCAGATTCGAGCTCACAGTCTCCAGTATGTAAAATAAAACTGAGAGCTTGGATCCGATTGGTTGCTATGGGCAACACTCTCCTCCTTCTCAATCTCCCTGCTTAGTAAATATAGGCCCTAGTCTGATTGTTTCAGTGTGTTTTGTTTTTGCAAATGTTTTTGTATTTGCACTGTCTAGAGAGTATATTTCTATGGTTCTTGAATGTAGAGAAATGGAGGTTGTGTGCTGCAGAGACTGCCTACCCCATACACAATATTGACTGAATATTGCACACATTGTTATAAATAATTTACCCATAGCCTGTAAACTGAGGGTCTGTTGTCTCTACATATTGATAGACCTCAATTGTAAGTAATTTTATGGTATTACCCACAATAATTCTTACAATGAAAACTGTCAATTAGCTACAAGATTTAGACTTATAACCCAATAACTACAGGGCAATTGCTCTAAGTCATGGCCTCTACTAAAAGCTGATATTTACCATTTGCCTGTATAGCTCAGACGGTAAAGGTCAACTAACATCTAGCAACCTAGGGAGTTCAAATCCTCCTAAACCACTAAAATGCTTTGATAAAGAGAAGGATTGACTGACAGGAGAAATGGACTGATCAGAAAGTGGCAGGGCTAGATGCCTGTTGGGGAGAACTCAGTAGCTTGACTCTGTCAGCATGAGAGCTTTGATATGAGAGGATAAAATTGGCACAAGAAGGTCTACAGACCCTCCAACATGAGCCATTCCACTAGGTACAGAATATTATGTTCCCGAGATTTGCATATGACTCTTTCATCAGGTCAAAATGTCTGTTAATTTGTTGAAATGCTTTGATGACAGTGCTACTAAAACCACACCATACAGCAGAATGGATTAACTGTACTGTATAGTTATCTTTAAAGCATAGATCAATATACATGCACAAAAGATTTGTGCTACAATTTATTTAATCTCTTTAAAAATAAAATGAACAAAATAAAATCTTTAAAAAATAAAATGATTCGTTTAGTTCTTGATAATGAAGGAAAAACATTTTTTTACTGAGCAATTTGTGTTGCTACATATGGAACACCACTGGTACCCTTTAACCTCACAACATGTTCAACCATCATCAGTTAAGCTAGAGCATATAAATTAATAGCAAATTGTAACCATCTCACCGGTTTACAGCAGGGGATTTCTTTAGCGAGTCTGGTGCACTCAAGTATATAATGCATCTTAACATTTCACATTGACCTTGGTTTAGATCAAAGATTCAAGGAAGGTATTCTTTTCTTATCTATTTGAAATCTGTTTATTTAGTTCACAATATAACTGCTATATACAGGGACCTTTACATGTCTGGATAAATTCAGTTCCAATTGTTATTTTGGCCACAAGTCAAAGCTAGCAGCTGTACACTTGTGGGTTCACTGAACTTTACGTGCTCGTTGGCTGCCTCAGTGACTATAGGGATTAACCAATAATTAGAACATTTCAGGTCATCTTGAGAAGAACAGAGTTTTCTTATGTTTGCAAAGGTCAGATGACCCCTCTGTCTGATTTTCCCAAATGTGAAGCTGTCAAGCAGAGAGCATAGTGTTGAATAGTACAAACAAGGCAGAACAGCGCAATCAGTGCAAAGAAAAGGGAGTAGTTTGAATAAAATACATTTTAAAGGTTGAAATTTACCTGCCTTATGATTCAATGTAGTATAATGGGTCCAGCATTTCACCTCCCTGATCTCTTTGTCCTATGGTACCACGAGTCCACCTTCAATCTTTCCAGTACCCGTCCCTCCCACCAGAAACCTAGCCCCTCTCCATTAAGGGACTAGACAGTAACAAGGACACCAGTTACTCGTACAACTGCTTTTTGTGTCTTTAAGGACCCAAGTTACCGTTACTCACCACTGACATTGCACTCTGGCCTACAGCAATAATTATGTCACATATCAATTAACAGTCAACCAGCTGTAGTAGAACAAGCTTCTCAGTTCCTGGTGAGTGATTAGCCTCAGGAACACCCCAACCACTGGACTCCTGAAGTAGTCACTCTAGAAGGTAAATTAGAGATAAGCAAAAGAGAGACAGGCACCAATACACAGTTATACATTTACACAATTTACATTCACTTTTCCCCAACAAATTTATCCTGGCCAAGGCTAATCTCTTCCTGAAATCAACATTTCTTTGGTCCTCCACTCCTCCTGAGTGGTTACATTCCTTTTNTCATCAAGTACATTACCTCCACTATGACTGAGTTTCATACACTTCATTGTCCACCCACATTACATTTTTCTCCCAGCAATTCAATCATGGTTCAGACAGTGGTTATGTTAAATTATGGTTATGGACTCTCCGCTACCTCCAACACTTCCGTCTCTGCTGCTCCTATACATTCACACTCCAGGGCCCTTTCAATCCACCTTTGGAAGGCCACCATGTTTAGTATACCGTCTCCTCTGCCCTCCTATGTCGGCCTTAGCGTGGTGCCTCCTTTCAGGTGTTCTGTTTTGTACTGTATTCCACATTGTGCTACACTGCAAATACTTTGTGGCACATTGCATGATTCTTCCTATTCCCAAAGAAGGGTGGTGATATCTCCTTTCTGGTATACTGTAGCTCCTCACTTACCCACTGCTCTCAAGAATTGCAATTTAATTCATACCAGTGAAAACCTGTCTCAAAAAATGTTTCTTATATACAGTAAGTATAATGTTGGTATTGAAAAGAAAGGGTTTTGACTGCTCACAAATAGTATTGTATTACAATAATTTTATTGGTTTGTGACAAAATTCTACTTTAGTGAAATACAGGAGTACAAGCCTCATATGTCTAATGCGCTACTTAGATGTTGAAGGAAAATCATTTTTCTGCTACCATCTATGTTCATAGAGGCAAGAAGCATGTTTCATGTGGAAGAAACATATTATTTATTAATACACTATTTTAACTGCAAACACTGAAAAAGCACAATGACATAATGGGCACTCTGTTTACAAATACACATCACATAAAACCATGTACAAATGCTGTTTTGGGATATTATATCCATTTATACAGTAAAGACATTGCTTAATGTTTCTAGATAAAAATGTATATATGGTAACAGGAATACGGTCTTTGTAATGGTTAGAATTGGGGATATTTCCAGGTAAGAATGAGGGTATTTCCCTCACGTTCCAAAATGTCTCCCAATTGTCCTGATTACATGACCACATTACCACTGTGTGCTACAACACTATGACCACATTACCATTATGACCACATTACCCCTGTGTTACAACACTATGACCACATTACCCCTTTGTTACAACACTATGATCACATTACCACTATGACCACATTACCCCTGTGTTACAACACTATGACCACATTACCCCTTTGTTACAACACTATGATCACATTACCACTGTGTTACAACACTATGACCACATTACCCCTTTG
>JABWIB010001404.1:66527-77104 GCA_016617825.1 Platyplectrum ornatum | reverse complement strand
CGTATGAATATATATGATTGGTAAGTGACCTGTCTAATCCATCACATTACTCTGTAAGTACAGGGAGATGGGACCTCACAGTGTTGGCCGCCTTAGGAAATAAAGCATTAAGCACATGTGATGAGCTCAGCAGAAATGGCATTGAGCATGTAAAATACTACTTCTTTATTTTTATTGGTTTGCTTCAGTAGTGTCGCAGTCAATGGCTGGCAAATCCACAGTGAGAACTCTCCCATTCGTCAAGAGTCGAGCACTCCGTTCAACATAAAATATAGTGACTGCACAGCTGGGACCACACATGATCTNTCCTACAGGATATTTCAGTACTTTGCCTGTCAACAAATGATACTCTCTTACATGGATTTACAGCAGCGCTTCAGTGGCACAACAGAGGCTGCCTGGCAGATTCCCCATACATGTGAAAACCCTCAATGGAGGGAATAGGAAACTTAAGCTAGTGATCTGTCCAATGGTGGATTGAGAAGAGTAAAAATGTTTGAAAGAATGATTATAGTTTAGACGTATAGCAAGAAATAGCACGGACACGGAATGAGCTCAAACACCCACAGAGGTGTGAAACTATGGAAATAATCACATTTATATGTCCCCGGGATACACGCTGGCAGCTTGTGCTAAATATTTAAACAAAGCTATCATATAATTTTTATTTATTTTGTAATGTGCGGTTAAGAAATGTTAAAAGAACTATTATGTTACTGCCTGACAGCACTGGCCTTATTATTGTGATGCCAAGCAGGTCTCTATTACTGTACAGTAAGTAAGGAGAGGCATTTCCTCTCNCTGTCCAAAATACTACTGGGGAATTGGCTTACAGAGCAACAGAAGACACGTGTGTGCTATAGGGAACTGTATACTTCACTGGGAGGTGTTCGGAGTTATTATTATATGTGCGCTAAAATCAATGCATAATAACTTTGTGTTCATAAGCTTTATTGGTACTAATTTAATGTTATAATTTAAATTTAAAGCCATATTCATTGTGTCTGTGGGGGTTTCCTCCCACACCCCAAAAACATACTTGGAAGCTGACTAAGTTGTACCTAGTATATATGTATATGTGTATATATATATATAATATATATACACATACATATATATAATATATGTATATATGTGTGTGTTATTGCCCCTATGTATCAAATCCCCATTCTTTAGAATGTAATCTTGCGGGCAGGGCCCCTCTTCCCCACCCGTTCTGTCTGTCTGTATCCCCCATTATATGGCAGTACAGACACTTTTTGTTTCTTAATATATAAGCGTTATTATTGATGATAATAATAATAATAATATTAATAATAATAATACAACAATAATACCAACGCCCCACTGTAGTACATGGGTCTTGACTCCAGTTTATTGTATTGGCGATCGTAGCTCCCCTGTCATGACCTCTGTTATTTCAGGTAATCATATGACAACTGCTAAAAATTTGGACCTACACACACAAAGCGCATTGATAATATGTATCCCCCGGCTGTTTCAGTATGTTGCTACAACATTGTTCATGTCACGCTGTACAAGAGGGAACACAATACAATGTTACGTAAAGACTGAATCGGGGTGGAGGCGGGGCCTGAGCCTGGATGCGCGGGTTGAGGCGGAGCAATGTGGCAGGAGCGGTACAGAGGGATTGACAGCTTAAAGCAGCACTTGGCTCTGCATGAATGAACGCTGAGCGCTGAGTCGTGAGCAGGACATGTTGTGTATTAGACGTAGACTTTGACATATTGTTCTGATAAATGGCTTGCAGGGGTTAAACTTGCTCCTTTATAGGAAGTGGGATTATTACTGAGAAATCTGAAGTGTTTGGCTACTTCTTTGACTTCTTGGCTTCTTTATTNAATGTAGCGATAATTTAATTTCATGCAACAAGCCGTGAGACAAGTGGTTTCAACTCTTTTCCTCAAACTTAAATAACTCAAATTTACTTAACTGAATTAAACGTTGTGTGTTTTCTTTAAGGCAACGAGAGAAACGTTAACGAACCACTGTAATAACCTGGGAGACTCACTTGGAAAGGAGAATGACCTTGCTTTAATCATCGATGGCCAGACCCTGAAGTACGCTCTGTCATTCGAGGTCCGCCAGTGCTTCCTGGACTTGGCACTTTCCTGTAAGGCTGTCATCTGCTGCAGGTACAAAGAATACATTAGTTATGTTTTCCATATTATAACAATAAGTAGTTATGTCTGGAGCCAGGGCTGTGAAAACTATACTGGAGCTTGTAGAAGAGTTTGGTTGGGAAATGTATCGCNCGGTGTTGATAGCCAAATCAGAAAAAAAGAGAAATGATTTCACATTGTGTTATGAACAAGACCAAAACTTAAGAAGATCTCAGATGGAAAAGTGCAATGTAATCAGATGCTGATGTTTTATATATATATATATATATATATATATATATATATATATATATATATTGATTTAAGATACTATGCTAATTATTTTATCAATATTTATTTATGTTTGTGTGTGTGTGATGGTCACAGCATCATCTGCATCAGGGCTCAATGTGGGTATTTATAAGTAGAGGTATGGAGGAGGATTGTATCCGTCCCCTGGTCTTGTTCTACCCTCCCACCAACCTAAATGACGATAGGTGGGTGTGGAGATATATTTAAATTGTACAATGTGGGTAGGGTTTGGGGGATCCATGCAGATCATTGCACAGGCAGCTGATCCACAAGGGTCNTTTAAAGAAGGGTATAGCAGTGTAAGTGCTTCTAATCCTGCACGTATTCCAAATGGGTTGGCAATGCTGCCATCAAACATTGGGGGCCCAATGCTGACAGACGTGTGGGACATCTGATAGATGCACAGGGAGCTTGTCCTCATGATGTTCTCCTCCCTTTGCATTGCTCCTCTGTTGTTTGTGCATCCCTCCATTATGTTGCGCCCAGAGACCTAGCACCAACCCTGCTTGTATTGATATTAATGTGTTGACCTGCATTATGCAGATTCCCTTATGGACAGGTAGAGACCAATCCTCATGGTTTCTGATGCCAACCCTTATTATACTAGGGCCCTCAATCCCCGCTCACACTGTTCATATTGTCAGTATGCACACACCTCCTTCCTTCACTGGCTGGATCCTGATCTGTAAGGGTATAAGAGTGGACAGGAAAAAGACGCTTCTCCCTCAAACGTCATGGGGCAGCACGGAGGCTAAGCAAGTAGCACTGACACCTCACAGCGCTAAGGCTGTACATCTTTGTGGAGTTTGTATATTCTCCCCAAAAACATACCGGTAGATTAATTGGCAGCTGAATAAATTGTCCCTAGTGTGTGTGTATGTGTAATTGCTCTTATGTATCAATCCCCAAACCCCTTTAGAATATAAGCCTGCGGGCAAGGCTCCTCTTCCCCACCCATTCTTTCAATATTCCCCCATAATACGGCGCTGCAGACACCTTGTGGCCTCTAATATATAATGATAATTCTTACACAGTCTGGATCCGGTCCATTGTTTCCTATAGAGTCATCTAGCCCACATAAAAAATGCCATCGGAGGGCCCTTCCAAGACCATGTGTACAGCATAATCTTCATGGCTAATAAGACATGAGTATGTCTGGAGAAGGTCCCCCACAGTGTAGACATAGAAAGTGAGCGTTTATACAACTTACACAGTAAAAATATATGAATGAAAGCCGTAATCCCAATAAATGCGTTATGTGTAAAGTACTCTATTTTTATTATTGTCGTTATTGGAATTAATGGTATAAACAGCGCATCTAAAGTTTCCATTCGCTTCTGTCTTAGTTATGATTGTCAGGAGAAATAATGATCTGGCTTTTGTTCTCTGAGGTTTACCCAGACTCCAGCGCCAGAAACTCCTCAGAAAGGTGCTTTAATGTTTACTCAGCAGAATTAAGTCATTTAGTTGAGCACTGGAGACCGAGTTATTCTGTGTCTACAATAACAGTAGAGATCAGCTGTGCAAATGGTTATTTGGAAGTGTCTGCGCAATGGATGTATCTGAATGAAGGGGGCTGCCTAGGCCTCCAAAGCAATTACAACACCCACCTACCCCCTCCACATCCACCACTAGAGTTAGACACNGTCATGGGGTGTGACAGAGCCCTTTGCTGCCCCTAAAGTAATCCCTGGACTCCCTGTCCTGTTTCCCCATATTCAGTGGTAAAGACCTGTATGATATTTGCTATACTTGTGCCTCTGTATATGGGATGAATTACATTATTGTGTTTTAGAGATTAGTATTTGAACTGTAATGTTTTCAGCTTTAATCTCACATTGTGCTTATTGCTCCACAACTTACAGATTCCTAGATAGATTTTAAATACAGAATATTACGTTCTGGACTTAATAGCATGAGATGGAAGTTCACTCCTTCTCCCACCTCTTGAGAGCACAGAGCTCAGAATGCTAACCTCACTGCGCAGATCACTATTTCACTGCCCTCATTAGCATGGTTTTCCATGCCTATAGTGCAGAGATTAACCATGCGGTACTGATAGCATACCTCCCAACGTTTGCCCCAAGGAGACTGGGACAAATAGGCCCTGAGTGACAATAACTAAGCCCTGTCCTAGTGTGACACCGCACCAATCCTAGCTCTGTTCTGCCCAGAGAAAAATTGTGAAAAATCGGTTTTGTCCCCTTTATCGAGACAAAGTGCAGGGCGGGACAGTCATCCGAAATTGGGAGGTGTGTGACAGGCTATATGGAAAATCAAACCCATGTACTTGATTTTCTGATAGTAACATCTGCTGCATGCATGTCCAAGTCACAAATTAGGTGATTAACGCAGGCAGAATGTATATTTATATATTTCATATTTGTATTCTCGTGTGTTAATTGATAGTTGTTTGCAACTGGTTCATCTTCTACAGTATATAGACAACAGATACTGCGATTGGCAGTCACTCCCGTCTCTCCTATAACATATAACATATGCAATGTCTTTCAGAACTTTAGATATTCTCTTTAATTGTAGAAGCTGAAAGTGTGTGCGGTATGTTTTACAGGAACCAAACACTTGCTGGGTGGAAAGAAAAAGGAAAAGAGGGAAATATGATAAAAGTTTTTTATTGCCCTCAATTTCCAGATCTAATTATCATTTTGATTTGGCTTGCACTAATGGCCATCATGTTAATTGCTTTCATTGCCTACAGTTATGTGGATTTGCATAAATCATTTCTCACTAATTTCCATATGATTAACAGAAGTAGATTTATGTCAGCCGCTGACCCGAAAGGTCTTGTTCTGCTAATACGTGACAGCCCAATGTCTGTAGAGTGTGATTAAGGCAGCGTTGGAGCACTGGGAATATCATGGAAGAAAGCATACAGAATTCTAGCTTTTCCTCCAGTTGAGTTAAAGAGAAAGGTAGTGACATTCAGTGATGTGAATAAAAGTATGGAGATATACTTATTCATAATTTACAATACACTGGATGCACCAGGCTGTTTGATAGCATTGATGTTTCTATTATCCAAATATTGAATTCTGATGCCATTGCTGAAGGAGTGTAGTCGTGAAATGTAATTCAACATGTATGTAGTGTTAAGCTATTCCCTATTATACTCCCCCATAATCTGCTTGGTGGATTCTAGAGAGTATGGGAGAATTATTCTGAAAGTGCACATTACGTTGACCCTCTTTCAGAGCCTTTTGGCCCACTGGCCCTGGAAATCTAAGGAATCGCACTAAATTCCATCCCATATGTGTCTGGCCCATACATGCACTGAACAAGTGAAAAGATCTCATCAAGCCTCCTACACAATCACTATTCCAGAAATGGAGGCCGCTATAGGTCCTGCTCCTCCGTACCTCCAGTAAAAGTCAACCGGCCTGCAACTCTATCACAGACAATATCTCTCTCCGTCATATTTACTAGATAGTGTCTTAAGTTCTCCGCATCAGAAGAGTTGGTAGGTGGCAGTAATAGTACATGTACATGGCATGCATTGCATGAAAAATGGAAGGAGGCCGAGCTGAGGAGTGATGTTATTTTAAGGTGACAGGTTGACTAATTAGACGAGGAAAGGCTATGTAAGAATAACACTCCTACTTCACTCATATTTCATATTTTCTCATAATGCTGCCACGTTACCGTTCCCATATATGCATAGAAGACATAGAACAGCACTGGCATATTTTTCCATAGCATAGTATATAATACTATGCCTTGCACTGATATTTTACAGGCTTAAATGGAGAAGCGCAAGAGGTCGAAGTGGAAATTTGGAAGTGGTGGTATGAAAACATAGAACATAAGAGATGGGAATGTAGATTTATAGTTCTTCAATGTAATCAATGGTAGAAGTGGCTGTATGGCATACCCCCATATACACCCCCACTTCAAAACTTGTTTAAGCGGTTATATTATATTCACCAAGATACTGTTAACAAATAATATAGAGGAAACCTAAGTATTCCGTGGCCATTTATTTTCATTTGTTTTTAGAAGTTTGTGGTTAGTAAATTTACTATCGATAAACTCCACTTCCACTTCTTGACATTAAAATCTATGTGTATTGATACATAACAGGGATTCTAGTCTGTCAGGGTGTTAAAAGGCAGTAATGATCATAAAATGTGTATGTACATTATCCCAGCAGGAGAAATTACTAAATATGAGGGTCTGTGTTACTGCATATGGCAACCAGTTGTTGCCGTTTAGCAAACAGCTTAATTTGATGACTTTCCCCTAGATCGTATGATATACTGGGGTTAGATCAGGAAAACTGACTGGACTTTTTTTTCCAGCCTGGCGCTCATACTCACCTCAGCTGTCCAGTAGCAGGTATTGGTGGTAGGTGACAGGTCAGGGTCCCAATTTCAGATGGAGCAACCAGGTTGGATGGTAAAAGTGCTCAGTGCTCTGTATGATCCAATCATAGAGCAGTTTTAGTAGCAGAACTGAAGGTAATTTTGATATGGAAAGAAAAGTGTCCAAGTTTGTCTTGTTTTGGAATAGGTAAAGTAAGGCTCAGGATAGTTATATTTAGGGTAGAAAAATGTTAAGTAGGTTGAGGAATATGGTAAGCTTGTCTGAATAGATGAGTTTTAAGGCAGCGCTTAAAAGTTTGGAGAGTAGAGGATAGTCCTAATGGGAGAGGAAGATTATTCCAGAGAGTGGGTGCAGCCCGGGAGAAGTCCTGTAACCAGGAATCAGAGCATTTGTTTAGTTTAGAAGAGAGTCATCATGTGTCTCATCTGAGAGAACGAGCTGGGATATATCTTTATATGAGTGAGGATATGTAGGTGGGTGCAGTGTTATTGATGGCTTTGTATAACAGAATACAAATATCATATGCATATCATCAATATGCTTTCAGCCTCCATGACTGTCTCTCCGAGAAACCCCCTGACTCAAAGATCTCAGTAGATAAGAGACATAATATACTTTTTGTGCAATTAACATGTCTTTATTCATTATGTCCATCATAAGTTTGGTCATGTATGATGATTTGAGCAGTCTTACATTATAGATGTATGATGTAAGAATAAATGCACTTCTTCTATATGTTATTTATCTCGGTACGTATAACACTATCCCTGATTCTGCCTGGACATCTCATATATAATAAGCATTACTGGTATCACCATCTGATGTTTCATTCAGCTTTTAATGTGGTTTATAAAGTTTTTATTTGCATTTATTTGCTAGCCATGTTTACTGGTTTGACGTATAATTTTTTTCTCTGGCTACTAGTCTCCAGCATGAAGGGATATATTGATTTTTGGGGAACACGTAGATATTTTACTGGCTGTCAGAGAGCAGTAACTGAGGCTGGAGCTTCATGACATCCAGGCAGTACAGTGAGTTCCTCGCCATTCACACACTATGTGCTGCTGATTAAACGGGATCAATCCTTTTTATTTCTTTAGGATTACTGCTGTGTTTAAATCATTTAGGGGTGATTCGTGTTGTGGGCATTGAAATCCTAGTGCAGTAATATTTTAATGTGAGTGAGCGCGATCATGAAGCCCATACTCATCTATANTGTGGAAGGCGGCAGAGACGCACATACTGAAATACTTAGTGAGCGGAAGGCTGATGGCAGCAGGAACGCTTCTGTTCATTAACATTGCAGTGGTTTCTAGAAATAAAGCAAATGATCTCAGAATTTCCAGAACGTATAGCCTATAGAGAGATAGGAGAATCCAGTACCAGTTGTGTGTGTGGGGGGGGATTTGGGGATTTTTGGGATTTGAAATGTAGATTTTTGTCTTTTTAATGTAGAGTTTAACATTGTCAGCATCACATTGTGCAATGATCAGATTCCAACTAAATAATAATTCTCAGTTCTACAACAAAACATTGTATATAAACAACAAGCACCAGTACAGTTTCTAATATGACTCACACTCATACTTTACCTAAGAGTATGGAGGAGGAGAGAGCTGAGATATGATGAAAACAGATGTTCTCTCTCTCTCCGTCTCTCTCTCTCTCTCTCTCTCTCTCTCTGTCTGTCTCTCATATTCTCTGCCCCCTCTCTCTGTCTTTCTCTTTCTGTCTGTCTGTCTGTTTGTTTGTCTGTCTCTCTCTCTCTGGGCCAGATTCAGATTTACACTCTCATGACTTATACTCATGAATTTTTTGCCCCTCCCACATGCATACCCCCCAACTGTTCCGATTTCAGTAGGTCAGTCCCGCTTTTGGGGGACTGTCTCTCTGTTCTGCTTGCCTACCTGTGAGTCCTGATAAGGGTGCATACTGGTAAGAAAGTGTTTATTTATTATTATTGCATTTAGTTACCTTAATGGCTAAGATAGGGGCAGGGCTTAGGTGGGTAGGGCAGAGTTGGGTGAAGTTGGGTTGGGGATAGTTGGGACAAGTTGGGAGGTAAGAGAAGAAAGGTTACTACACACCCCTCCTAAACCCCACTAGGCCGTATACCATGTTCATTTCCTCCCGATAGGATTAATACCACTTACAATAGGATCCGGTTATGTTTGCACATGGGGGATTCTTCTTGTAAAAAGTTTACGGGTTATAGGAATAGTTCTGGTACAATGAAAGGGAATCCGGCCATGTCTATGTATGTATATTCCACATATAGAAGTAGTCCCTTATAGAAATCGGGCTGTGCTTGCTTCAGAGGTTATATATGCCCCTACAGGGAAAACAGTGTACGGGCTATCAACGCTATGTGTCCCACTGTATATACTGAAACCTACGGTTATTGTTAAGGTTTTCTACTTATTATTTGCCAATTTTGTATGTTCAATCAAGGGGATCCATACCCCTGATCGAATGAAATGGTTGCATTAGGATAATTGCATTTATGAAGGTGGAGTCCCTGTTTCAATGGCCACCCTTAAGTTTGACATTTTACGTCATCTACGTCATTCAGTCACGCTATCCCGCTATGAGAATTTTTTGTGAACTTGCACCATTTCATTCCTCTGAGGGGGCGGGAAGCGCTTACAGAATCCACGATATTTGATATTGCATTTTTGGAAGATTGTCATACCGTTCAACGTTCCCGTGCACAAAAGTGGGACATTTAAGCCCCATCGCAGTGACGCCATGCATTGTGGACATAATATCTCGCTATTTAATGTAACAGTCGTCAATGAAACATTATGGTTTCGACTTCTGTTTCATTATCAAACTCCTTATTTCCTAAAAGATAACTGTAACCACCCATATACTGTAATGACCCACTGAATGCACAGCACATGCCATATGTCAGCACACTATATATAAAACGTAGTAATATTGATAATAATAAACACAGCAATGTGTAAGTTGCTTCCCTCTTCCGCAGTTACATCCACTTCACTTTCCTCTGATCCGTTCTGCAGCACACACTCCCCACAGATGTTTCCAAAATAAAAACAAAATTCACATTCCTGACATTTTATCACCGATACCTGTAAAATATTGTCCGGGATAAGTAAGATGAAGCCTACCATTTAGCTGTGCGCAGATTTGTCATGTAATGTATACTACAACTTTGAGCTCCAGCAAATCCCCTTAGAAGTCGTGTATGTTATTAAGTGTGGGTACACCATTACTTTTAATTATCCTTTGTCCGTGTCCTGTTCGTGCCCTTTGCACACACACACTGGGACTGATATAAGGAGGGGACAGACATTTTTGGGGAAGCAGGAAAAGGGAAACCGCAGAGGAGCCAAGCTTCAGTTCTGTGGTTTGGAACGGCCCCAAGCCAGATTAGAGAAGCGGTAATGTATAAGTTTAGTAGATGGGACCTGAATGTTAAATTAACAGCACAGAAAGGAACAAGAGAGCATTAAATTATGATTTGCAAGGTATTACTGGGGAAATTCCTTGCCGCTCATTCACTAATGAAGCCAGGTGCAGTTTCCAAGCTCCGCACTTTGAATTATAGGTCACAGTAAGATGTGATAAGTGTTGCAACAAGGGCAACATTTCCACCCTAACATAACGTATTTTGTGTCTTTTCATATTTGCTGCTTATTTTTGTATTTTTTAAATTCAATACTTTAGACATGAGCATGTACTTACTAGAGATGTGCGCCGGGCATTTTTTGGGGTTTTGGTTTTGGTTTTGGATCTGGATCTCCCTTCGTGTTTTGGATCTGGATGTGTTTTGCC
>JABWIB010001404.1:30603-44416 GCA_016617825.1 Platyplectrum ornatum | reverse complement strand
ACTGGTACAACAACTTCTTGGACCCTCCCTATCTGATTATAAAAGATAAGCTGGTGAATTGGGGTGTCCAAGCCATTGAGGGCTATGTCTTCAGCCCTCAAATCTTTCCACTTGTGTATCCCCCAACTCAGTCCCTTTGATGTCCTTTAACCTACGTTACTTACCTTTGTAGTCTTCCCTCTGCTTCTTTCCTCTACCACACTCTGCCGTGAATGACGCTGACATATCACACTGGAGGCAATCACTGCTAACAGTGGCTATGCCTTGATTGCTTATACANGCTTTCTGCTGCTGCTAGACAATGCGGAGCCTGTAGAGCCAATTGGGAGAAAATGAAATAAAAGGGATACCGTCACCAGTGCTAATCCCCCCTCCCCGGCAGACCTGAGCCCAGGTAAATTGTACTCTCTCGGTCCCTCTGCAGGGTAGAAATGGTGGCTGAGACCAGTTGAGGATAACACTAAGCCCCCCGGGCCATGCTTTGTCTCCCCCGAGGGCAGCTGGCCGGGAGGGCGGCAGCGAGGCGGGGGGAAAAAAATAAATAAATAAAAAACAAACCTAGAAAAATGTTGAAAAAAAAAAAATTCAAAACCGGGAGGGCGGACGGGACCATTCCGCCGCCCTCCGCGGTTATTTTTGAAGTGGCGTGACATCATCACGTTGCGCCGATACGTGACGTCATCCTACGCGTCATTCACTTGCAGGGGACGTGGTGCTAGGTCTGCCTAGGGAGCCCACAGACCTATTGCTGGCCCTGGTCTCCCCTGCCCCCTATACAGATGACTGGTGATACAGCTGCCATACGTTAAATTTCCAAACATAAATCTCTATTGGTTCTTGATGTGGAACCCGCATGTTTACCATCTGGGATAGACTGTTGCCTAAATTCATAATGTAGTTCGGACACATTTATTGCAGACAGTCCTTACTTGTAGTTAGATCTAGTCCTGGGATAGTAGGGATGCCTTGACGTCACCAAACACCATATGAATTTATGGCAACTCCTGCCTGACTTTGACAAGATTTACTGAAGCATATGTGTTCCACCGGAGCGCTCATTAAAATGCACTTAAAAAAATAATGCGTCCTTCTCCCTGCGCTGGTCAAGAAAACATTCAGCTGCATAGATCAAATGAACGGCTCACTAAACATTTGGAATCAAAACAAATATATTCAAGACGAGGGGGAAATATTGATGCTTTGAACGGTGGATTAAATCATATCTCCCTGAGGTATGTGAAATCCATGACCCAATGTCTTGACACCAGGCCAGGCATCACGACTATCTGCTAAATGACTTCTGCTGGACGCTGTGCGCGGCAGCCATCCATTGTGTTGATGAATGAAGTTAACATGTAACGTTCTCCCCGGGTAATGTGGTGTTTTGGGTTATTTCATCTTTCTTTGTTTCGCAGAGGACTGCGTCCTGTCTTCACTATCACGGCATGCTGACAGAAACCAATACAAACTGACATCACTTAGCAGGGCGCACAGCCATAACTTATGCTTAAAGTGGACCTGTCGCTTCCATACGCTGGGGATTCTGAGACTTCTGCCTCTCAGTTCTCCGCAATAGATGTGTTTCCATTTCCCGGAGAAGGGATAGGCTGGATATTGTCTCAGCAGGCTACACTTTAAATGTGGGCCATGAATATTAAATACTCTCCGAATGTGTCTTACTAAGCGCATAGGACCAAATCCAGACCTGGGCCTAAATTTACTAACCTGCGGGATTGGAAAAGTAGGTATGTTGCCCATGGCAACCACTCAGATTCAAACTCTCCTTTCATTTGACATACTAATGTGAGGTCCATTCTGATTGGTTGCTATGGGCAACGTCCAACTTTTCCAATCCTGCAATCTACTAAATTTAGGCCCTTAAATTCCCTGTCAGTTGTGTCTCCTGTGTACTCGATTCTGGACACTTACGCACAGGGCCGGCGCGCCCATTAGGCCCCCCCCCCCAACCCGCCTCCCTCCTCTGTAGTATAGAAACGGGAGCAACATCATGACATCACGCCGCACGTCACTCTTCATGACTATCCCCGCTCCTCTTGCATGGATTAGGCATGTGGAGTATGTTTATTGGCCACCTCACCCATACAGATCTTCCAGTTTATAGGAAGTTCTGTGTACTAGGATAAGCGACACAGATTATCTGGCAAGTGTTCGGCCGGAAAACCACTGGTAGTCAGTAAAAAGCTAAATTCTGGATTGCCCATTTTACGCAGATTACTATGGATGTTCAGAATAGCCAGGGGTGGATTGGAAATTCAGAGTATCCAAATAAATCTGTAAATGCAGCACATGTGCACGAGATCAGCTGTAACTGGGATTAAATAGAACAAGAATTAGCAGTATGCTTTAAGTATACTTAAATCTATTCTACCATCAAGCATTAGGCCGACGAAGGGGAAGGTTAGGGTTAGGCAGTAGGGAGGATTGAGGTTAGACTGCAGGGAATGGTGAGTTAGGGAAAGGCTCTAAAGAATGAAGGATTAGAGTTAGGGTAGTGGAATGGGAGGGTTAGGGGAAGAATTAAGAAAAGGGATGTGCGTTGGAAACCTTACCTGTCACTGCTGGGGGACTGTCACCGTTCTGTTGACATAAGACTGTTCACCCCTGTGCAATGCAAATAGTGTCCTAATAACCAGCACCCATTTCAGAGATCAATATAGCTATATTCAAATACACATAGAACATCTTTGTGACCTGTATTCTATACAGAAACACCTTTTACTGTCATAATCCTAGGGGAGCTGCTGAGTGGTCGCCAATGCCAGTGGACCAACAAGGGAGCTGTATGGAGACGCTGCCTATGTCCTTAATGAGGATCTGCCGGAGAGAATCCCTTTTCCATAGACTGTATCTTGGTAGTCAGATGTAGGACTGGTTTGACGTATGACGTTTGGTGCATGCTGCTATGGAGGGTCCTGGAAGCTCTCTCCCACTCAGCAGTAATCAGCCGCAATAAGGTTCTTGTTCTTATCCCCAACGTTACACATACAAAGCACTTCCATAAAGAAGTCTGGTTTCCGCTCTAATCTCCCGCTGATCTCGGCTAATAACTCTGCAATTTAAAATATCCACAAAAAACAATTAAACTTCCTTTTAATCAGCGCTGGCTTGTTAACAGGCCAGTATGTATGGGAAAACAGATGTATTTTATTAATAATGTAATAGCTGCTAACTATGTCGGGCTTCGGGCCAAGAGTGAACGTGGCTGAACTGTAGCACGCGTTACAGAGGCAAAAACTGAAAGGGCTTGTATTAAACCCCCGTGTCACAGACATCCACCCTGACACGTGACAATGATACATGGCCAATTCATGCCGACTGCATTCGCTGGGAGCTGCCATATTCATGTGTCATGCAGAGAGGCAATTGTGGTATAAGTCGAATCCCATTTTACATGAAATGCTTCATAGTCTGATTGTTCTTATTGTACTGTACTATTTACTGGCACCAAAAAGTATCGGTGTTCAGCGGGTGAAATCGTCTAGTGTGTGGGCAGCTTAAAATAACAAAATGGCGATAAAACGCCTTTGGAACGCTAGGGCACAATATCATTATTAATCCAAATTGATAACGTTATCGTGGATAAAAAAAATAAAGTGAAAAAAAATATAAAAATAAATTTATACTAATGGCACACACCAGAGAGGTGGCTCTCCTCCTCCCCCGTNGCTTCCTCTCCTTGACAGGGCAGGACGTTCTATTATGAATGACAGGCAGCCCGTCCATTCAGCTGGGAGAGGAAGCGCCAGAGGATGGGGGNGAGCAGCTGGGCACCTTCACTAGATCAATATCGTTCTAGCGTATGGTGCAGAAGACGGGGCGTTATTCCCAAGGGAGAATCACCACGTTTATCCCACTGATTTCCACTAAACAATATCGTGGATGGCCAGCTTTACATTTAAACTTTGATTTTTGACTTGACTATGGGGCCGATTCAATATTTTCCCTTACGCTGTTTGCGTAAGGGAGAAAAACTCGCCTTTTCTTGGTCGCGCTCATAGAGCAGCGTATAAAAAACGTAATCTTTCTGTACCGTAAGAGACGTGCACTTTCCCATCTTCGTGCGGGATTGAATCGGCCCCTATAAGACACTTCATAGACACAGAATTGATAAGTGTTTAATCATTTTTAAACATATATACAGTTGTGGTATTACTTCATGCTGCACTACTTTTAGGCTGACAAGGACAAGTCATATTATATACTTTATAAACCGTATAAAGACTCCTGTGATAACAGGATACAATCTGATTGCCCCAGATTTTATGGGTTTATTCGATGCTCTGTGGGAGAGATAGCGCTAATGGACTGCGGATCATACACATGGAAGCNGGAATGCAGATCACAGCACTATTAGATCTATTAGATCTTAGGAACCCTAGGAGTTCTGTTATAAGCACATGGCAGAAGGAAGAATAGGCTCAAGTAGCTCACAGTCTTTGTAAATCACAGAAGACGGGAAGATGAGGAGGAATTTCATGTAAGGTCACACTTGTTCAGACTGTACTAATGCTATAATTGTTATAGTTTAAGTTTATTCGAAATATAGAATAAGAGAATATTTATATTCACACACAGACCAGACAAAGCTTTGTTGAATATACAATACAGTATGCATATATTTACAATACAGGGCCAGATCCTCCTTTGCGTCCGGACCCCCCACTTGAAGCCTCTGCAAGTTCCAAAATCCTGTGGAGACATATATGCAGGGTTGCTGGTTTTTGGGTTCTCCCTCTTGAGAGAAACCAAAAGACGGCAGCCTGTTTGGGACAGAGGGGTGATTTATGCAACTCATTCCCATTTTAATAACTAAATAAAATGATACCAATATATTTGCTGGTAATGAGCTCCCATTGTAGAGAGACACACATCTTACATGTGCTGAGGCTGTCTGGAGTGAATGTGTCCCAGGACAGAGACGTTGCCTGAGATTAACCCTTTGTATGTATATGTGACATTTGGTAGAGATCTGGATTTCAGTTTTGTCTCTGGTTTTTATGGTATTTTTATAGTAGTAAGTATAATAGGAGAGAAGTAACGCCTCACACTGTAAGACATTGTGTAAACACTAGGAAGGTTTCAGGCACGTTTTTGGAAGGGAATAAAACCAATATTTTTGCTTCGAGGCACAATTAAAACAATTCCTTTTACTAAGTACAATTTCCAGAGCAGCTTTCTAAACACCATGGCACGTGCGCGGACTCCACAAGAGACGCCTAGAAGAGGTCTTCAGGTTTTCACAAGGCAATCGATGCTGCGCTGGCCAGGATAGTAAAAGTTATTTATTGTGCACTTGTACCATCAGTACATAGGAAGTACATAGAAGAAATAAACGCACTGCTGCTGATTATTTAATAAATCCCACATACACAGGCTGATAGTATGTGTAGCATGATGTGGTGTCCGCTAAACCGTCAATTGTATTGCAGTATACCTATTTCTCTATTGTCTATGCTATAAAAAGCATTTCAATGCACTTTAATATAATATATATGAAGGATTGCAGTATACTTAATATATGATATATCAAAAGCACAGCCTTACCCTATAATATACCATAGAATAATAACATGAGTTCAGATGTATGGAAAGTCACACTAATATATTTATTAGTATTGTATGTATTATACAGTATGGTATATGAATCATAGCAGTGCATCATAATATATTATATAGTATTATATTAAAAAAATGGACCAAGTCCAGACTTTACGTACTATTGACTTACTCACAAATTATGGGTAAAGTGGGTAAGACCATGTTGAATTGCAGGGGGAAGGTATAATGAATGTCAGTGTGTGCATGCAGGGAGAATACGTTATTGTTGCATGTTGCACACAGATACTGACCAGCGTTACTGTTACACTGTCATTACACTTGGGCTGGAAGCATCATCTCTCACCTGTAATACTGTGTGCAACTACTAAAATTTACCTCCCCTGCAATTCAACATGGTTTTGACCACTAAAGTCTGGATCTGGTCCATTGTCACTAACACCCCATTCACAAAGAAGTCTATTACCCGGGTAATTGTCAACTTCCCGGGTAGTGTGCTCATTGTGAACGGCGCTAAAATTACTACTAACTACCCTGGTTCAGTGTGAACGGTTAGGACCAGGGTAGTTTGTGAATTACCAGGGTAGTTAGTGAATTACCAGGGTAATTCAGCACTGTGAACAGGGTTTAGATCCACAGCTATCAACCCTGCTTGTTAAAAACAGATTTACCAGGGTAGTCTATGTGATCGGGGTATTAGGTACATACCCACCAGGTCCTCTATACATTACAGTGAAGTACCCTGCACTTTGCATTCTCTTGTGAAGGGAATGTATCTGTGTCATTGTCCCTGGCGGCATTGTGTCTTTAGACATGCTGTCATCTCTGCATTGACCTCCGATTATTTGCATTGGGTCTTACAGAATACAGGATATGTTCTTTATGCGTTTAGTTATGGATCAGACCCGCTGTATGAACTACATCTGCAATTACAATGTGCTCCAGAGGATCAATTATTATGTTTCTTTCCTCCAGGCGGATTTAACCTCTGTGTCCCAATGTAGCAACAGCTCGAGAAGCACCACATTAATGATAATCATGTAACAGTGTAACACATAGCACTGCCGCTCTGTCACACTTCTCTCCTATTGTGTGCATCATTCCTCATTGATAAATACTGTGCTATAGACTGATTTGTAAATAAGGCCAGGCTTAGCTCCAGGTGTGCCCAGAATGTGTAACACAATGTGCACAGCCCGGTTCCCAGCTCCCGGGGCCCGGATTATCCTCCCTCCAGTACAGTCAATGTGTTCCAGGCTGGTTTTGATATAGTGGTTGCAATGTGCTTTCTGCAGCTCACATGTCGGCCCTGCCTTATGTAACTTTATGTGGGTGCCGGTACATTGCTACGGATGGAAACGCTTCACACCTGAAATGCTAGTACGGCTGTGTAAAAATCATTTTCAAAGACTTACTTCTCGTATTTTATAACCCAGGTAATTATATCACCAGATGTATTTTGGGGCGCTCTGAAAGTCTTATGGGAAAATAAAGCTATTTATTTTTTTTCCAGTAATGTGTTGGAAACAATGTTTATTTTTTATTGCAAAGCCTTTGGGTACCAATTATGCATGTTGTGTCTGTGTTTATAGCTGATACATATGGAAACAACTTTTGTCACTTTTGCACAGGTTTGCTTGAAACGTAACACTTACACGAGGCTGCTCGAATAATGGAAGAAACACGGTCGGAGCACAAAGGTTTTCATATTTATTTGTGTTACCGCTTGCTGCTCCCTTGTTGATTTTGTGTGTTGTGTGTGTGTGTGATTTCATACCATTTACAAAAAGACACATTGGCCGGGATCCAGGGGCTGACCCGCCTGTTGGTGTAGAGTATCTTGGTGTGATTTCGCACATAAAACATTCGCAAGCGAGACCCGAACCCCACTGGTGCTGCCACCGGTTGTGTTCTGGAGGCTTCACAACCTGTTTCGAACCTTTGAATAGTAGAATTTCATACTAGTAGAAAGGTAATAAAATGGCTGCTAGATTATTTTGTTTTATTAATATTGGACAGGATCCAGATTGTGGAAAATGTGTTTGGATATTGAACGCAAAATGTATTGTCCTACGTACTGTAGCTGCGTTCTCTATGGAACTGGGTGCAAAGGATTCACCTCTCCTCAAAGTGCGCTATGAAGTACGGGGGGGTCATGTGTACACATGAAGTATGCACTGGGGGTGGGGAGCTATGTATAGTACAGTAAGTAATGACTTCAGCCCTTACATACTCTCCAGACCTTTCCTTTAGGTCTTGGATGAAGTCTTGGATGAAGCTTGAATGCATATGCACTAATCATAGGCACCATTTCCATTACACAATATAGTGTACTACCCTGCAGTTAAGCAAGGTATTAATGGTATATCTGCATTAAGGTTGAACTCGTACACTGTGTACCACTCGTGTATAAGCATCCAGAGTTGTATTATATCACCTCTAAAGGCCCACTGTATACACAAATCTATGTGAATGCTCTGCTAGTCACTGCCTGTGCATCAAAGGACTTTTAACATGTAGGGGTATATTTACTCAGCGGTGAGATTGCAGTGATATTGGAAAGTGGGGATGTTGCCCATAGCAACCAATCAGATTCACGTTTCATTTTGCACACTGGAGAATGAGAACTCGAATCTGACTTTCCAATCTCACTGCAATCTCACCGCGTAGTAAATATACCCTGTATACTCTATTTTAGCTTTTATGACTGGTGCAGCAGTTCAGCAGTCACCATAGCGCGGTGCTTCGACGTGTTTACTCTTTATTGCCAAATCAGGACAACCTGTGGGCATAATCTGACTGCCATGTCAAAAGCTGCCTATAGTGTCCGAAAGCATGGAAACTGTGGAAAACTAATTCCCACCATGTTCTCCCTCAATCTCTTCATCCCCCCTATATATTCTGTGAATCATTCACCCCTGTGTATGACTCTAGTAAACATATTTCATTATTATTATTGTCCCNAGCAGCTGTATTTATCGCTGTCAGATTTGGTCAGAACAGAATTAGTGTTGCCATGTGGTTCGTGAAGGTCAAAGTAGATTTACTCATTTTATTTATTATTATCAACATTAACCAACACACAAGAGAAGGACTGACTCAATACAGGGCCGGATTGAGAGCCCCATGGGCATGAGGCTGCTAAAGATTAAAGACCCATTGGAGTGGCCAGTTATGTGTGGATGCGACCACTGTTGTATATGGTGGCCAATTACATGTGCGCCCTGTGTCCTTTTTCATCACACTCTTCCTCCTTCATCACACTGATATCATTAACTGCAACACTATGGGCCTTTTCGACAACGGAGGCCTGGGGCTGTAGTCCCATTAGCCCCATTGGTAATCTGTGCCTTAATCAATACTAATGTATTGTAACAAAGCATCACATTTGTGATATTGTCCAGCGTCTTATTACCGGTCATCTTTATAAGGAGATAATATTGTGCTGATGAACACATAAAACATATTGGTTCCATCATTCCCGAGAAGAAAACTGGGATTTTATTGCTGTTTCCACAGAAAACTTTTCATTATTGTCCCTTTTTGGGTGAATCTAACCTCATCCATCTCGGTAACGTGTGCAACCACACAAGATATGCCCATTCTCTTCTATTAATCATACAACACCTGCATCTTCTATACACTTCTTATACAACGTCAGGCAAAGACTGTCACTTTAACCATTCGTCACACTTACCAGCAGTGTCATTTGCAGAGCACAATGTCCCATCTTAAACCTGACACCCCTGCTCATTACCATTATAGATGGTAACCGAAATAACCCTTCAAAATCAGATGGGCATTTTGCATTCTGTTTCTGTGTTATGACACTTATATATTGCCCTTGCTCATCAATATGGCAGTGTATGAATCTGAACATGACAGAGGTGTTTTACTGAAAACATGAAGGTCATTGCTTTTATTACATGAACCTTAGTCATGCAGACAGCCCAAACGTAAATCTGACGTTCTATAAAGCACTTATCCACCTGCATTGTGTAGGAAGTCACGAAGAAGATCAGCCTCTCCACTGGGCGCAGGATTGAAGACAGAGTGGTGTGCGATTGTATCTCATGCTGGTGGAACTCTTGTTGTCTTCCCAGCCTACAGCCTAATGATGTTATTGACAACTAATCCTATAAGAAAAAAATAAGGTAAATGACCCGTAGCAAAATGAGTTCTGCGGTTATTCCCCAGAAGACCATCAAAAATTTTTACTTTTAATAATATTAATAAAATTGCATGAACCACATTAAATAGTCTGTAACATACAGTAAAAACCCTGGAAATCTGGTGAATCTCTTTATTACCACAAATCCAAGTCAGAAATCATAATAATGCCACTTATCCCCCAGTGTTGGGGAGGACATTGTATTGAGAAAAATCATAGGTAGGATCCCTCGCTGTCTCTGCCTACAATCCGTAGCAGACACAAAGAATACATATAGGGGAGGCTGGGAGCGGCGGAGCCGGATCTCACGCCCCACGAGGGAGGGGAGAGCCACGACCGCCGCCGCGGACCCTCGGATTGGTCTTGGTCTGATAAATGCACGGGATCCCGCTGGAGGGGGTCCGCGCCCGTCTACATGTATTAGCTCTAGAATTACCACAGTTATCTGAGTAGAGGGTGGATCGATCAAAGGAACCAAATGGAATGTATAGACTAATGATGTTCGTGACAACTAATTCTATAAGAACAAATTCTATTAAGATACAAAAAATTATGTTTTTGTGCAATATTGTATTGTTCTTATATTTCGTGTTTGTTATGCATTTGATACTTTATATTTAAAATGTTTTTTGAACCGTTCCTTTTTAATATGTGTTTTATTAAAATTGTAGTTATTATTATGTTACTGTTAGGAGCTTCTTTCACTGCAGTTTCAGGAGGAAAGGGATAAAAGGGTCAGCCTGCTGAAACAGGTGGGAGAGAAGCTCCTGCCAGTCATCTGCTTCTCTACCACGATGATTGCTCCTCAGACATCTTTCCATGTTGGATTGACTATTCATACTTTGTGACTAGCTGACCTGGAATTGTTGAACTCTGGGCTCAAAGAGGGAATGATCTCTGCTTTTTAGTAGGATCAAATTTGGATGTTGCCTGAATTGTAATACAGAATATAAAATGCATATTATTAGAAAATCAACTATGGAAACCGCATGAAATATTTAACATCGTTTTTCTAAACATATTGTTTGACATCTGCAATACATATTAAGAACTGAACTCAAACCGTTTCCAAGAAATGCAGTTGGGATAGGTCTAAATCTGGTTTACAGCTGTCATGTTAGAAGGACATGTATAATTTGTAACTTCACAGTAGCTGACTGACATATTTGCTTCTGCTTTTCAGAGTGTCTCCACTGCAGAAATCTGAAATCGTAGACATGGTAAAGAAACATGTAAATGCCATCACCCTGGCTATTGGAGATGGTGCCAACGATGTAGGAATGATCCAGACCGCACACATTGGAGTGGGGATCAGTGGGAACGAGGGCATGCAGGCCACCAACTCCTCCGATTACTCCATAGCTCAGGTCAGGAGCACAAATGAACAGCTGTTGTAGGTATCATGCTTCCAACCCAACACTAAACATGTGGGGAGATCATCTCTGACGCCACCACAACCCAACGCCGGCACCTTGTGTGCCCTAGTGTACTTCTGAATCTTGCTGCCTGTCCACAAGTTTCATGAAGTTTGGAAGGGATTACATTTCCCATTAGCAAGTGTGGGACTTAAAGCAGCAGGGGAGAGGTGCCACTCAGGACACTGGTGCATCAGAAACCCCTCTAAATATGATATATAACCTTAGACAAGTTCCTAGGTTGTGTCAGAAAGATTTATGGGTCCAGAAGATCCTTGGAGTCCAGAGAGGTTTTCTTTTCCATGTTTCCACCACACCCAATACAGAGTTGAGATTTCCAGCTGTTGTTAAACTAAACNTTTCACCATCCAGCTGTTTACTGTCAATAATGGTGGTTGTTTGGCTGTTCCTAAGCAGCAGCTGGAGTATTCCACTAGTCCACGTATGTTAAACGCAGCACAGTGTTACTGTGGTAACCAGCCACGGATAGGACGGCCATAAAAATACGTCGTTTCCAGGATCACATATTGTATTATTCTTTGTCTGCAGATCCTCGCTGTTTGTNAATGTCATTCCCTCCAGTACTTTGTCCCACACGTTCATATATGGGGTTTCTGCACTTGTTCATGTGTTATAAATGTAATAATTTGTAATGATTTATAAATCACTGCTTAGGACCTGGTCACAGCACATTTGGAAATTGCCTTTACATTCTTTCCAGATGAACTCCTGCTCGGCCTCTTATGAAAGCAATGTGTGCGCTATAAATGCTCTGCTATCTGCCAGGAGTTAGCACCTTCCCGGCTGCATTTCACAGCGTTGCCCATGTGTTACATTTTGACCCTGTCAATAACATCACTGAGCGAGGAGTTATTGAATGGCTGCTTCAATGAGGTGGAACGGTCATTAGGAGTGGACTAGGATACGCCATGTCCAGACACATTACCTGGGCTATAACCCCTCCTGATGTCAGTGCATCACGTACTCTATAGGGAGACGAACTGTGTATATAGGATTGCAAGAGGGCTATTTTATTAGGTGATGTACCTTCTGATCATTTCCACGATGTTANTGTAATAGACAGGAAATGAATAAATATATTAGATAACACATTACATTAGAATTAGAATTTAATAATAGATTCTTGGTATTTTTTTTAATAGCTCTCCTGCATTCTTATATTTAAATTCTGTACTCACACAGCCAAACTAGAGGATGTCCATGAAGTGCTTTAACTAATGACTGGGTCCTATACATTAATAATAATCACATAATTATGATGATGGTGATTATATTATTATTATTAATAATAATATTATCTTTTATTTACACAACACCACAAATAGTCTATATAGGAGGGTACACAATACACAAATGTGCAAAAGTATTAACAATATGATTTATTAACCAGTTACTTACACTTTACAATATCAACAATCATTATAACATAACTGGNTGGTAACAGACAGACTGGGTAGGTAAGAGGGTCTGGCTCACAAGCTTACACTCTACAACAATACAATATACAATAGTGTAAGGAACTCATACTAAACAGACCAGACAGATTCTATCAATCAGAGTGTTTTCAGGGTAAAGCATATAGGAGGACTAGTGCCAGAATGAGCTAGTAAGGCAACCTGTGGGTGCAATATTACAAGAGGAACAAAAANGAATAAGGGAGTAACATCCATAAGGGAAGGGGGAGCACAAATAATGTTGGGAAATATTAATATAATTATTTGGAAACTCCATAGCTCTTTCTTTGTGTTTTCTCCATGACGGATATGTGTTACAATGAGCTGAATGGTCTTCCATTATTTTCCCTTTTATTTAGTTTTCGTATTTGGAGAAGCTTCTGCTAGTCCACGGGGCCTGGAGCTACAACCGAGTAACCAAATGCATCCTCTACTGTTTCTATAAGAATGTGGTCCTGTACATCATCGAGGTAAGATTAATGGCAAACTAAACAAGTACATGAAGCCAGCATACCATGTATTGTCTGCAGAGCTGCAAGGGACATCCGCCGCTTGGCCTTAACCTCAGCCAAGTATAACAGACAGAAATGACACAGGCATTTATCACGTTGCAGGGTTCCTGTAACATCATTTGCAGGGCAGTCTCTAAATCGGGCTCAGTTTACTATATTCACATACTCTACTGAATGATATGCACCAGCACAAAATCCATTAAGAGCATGAAGACAGCTGCCATAATATGGTATAGGCACATGTCCCAAGACCTTCCCAGATTTTTAGATTTCAACTTCAAACACTAGTTTGCATAGTTAGGTTTTGGTGAGTATTGGACTGTGCTGTTATGCCTTCAGTCTAGCACTCATAGTAAATCCACGTTTAAGTCCTAGGCTAGACCTTGCAGCTACTAAATACAGCATCTAGGTAATACTCTGCTTTGATATCTCTGTCACTGAAGACGTAATAATGCTGACCTTAACTATTACTCAGGATGTGTAGGGAGCAGTGATATGTAGATACTCAGGATGTGTAGGGAGCAGTGATATATAGATACTCAGATGTGTAGAGGATTGTGATATGTGCATACTCAGGATGTGTAGGGAGCAGTGATATTTAGATACTCAGATGTGTAGAGGATTGTGATATGTAGATACTCAGGATGTGTAGGGAGCAGTGAT
>JABWIB010001403.1:19679-44649 GCA_016617825.1 Platyplectrum ornatum | reverse complement strand
GTCTGTGTGTGTGTTTGTGTCTGTCCCGCTGGCTGTCTGTGTGTGTCTGTCTGTCTGTCTGTCCCACTGACTGTCTGTGTGTGTGTCTGTCCTGCTGGCTGTGTGTGTGTGTGTCTGTGTGTGTGTCTGTGTGTGTGTCTGTCCCGCTGGCTGTGTGTGTGTGTCTGTCCCGCTGGCTGTCTGTCTGTCTGTCTGTGTGTGTCCTTCTGGCTGGCTGTCTCTCTCTCTCTCTCTCAGTTGGGATGGGGGGGCCTTTTTGGGCCCTTTTGCACCTGGGCCCATGACCAGTTAACTACGCCCCTGTCTGGGAAGTTTCAGTTCCGGAGACAGGTGACCCAGTATGGCCCATTCCGGCATCAGTGTCAGCGTGTCTTGTGGTGTACACATGTACCTGCCGCCAAAACCTTCGGATCGCTGGCCATTCCCAGAAGCAGTGATTCATTCATTTTTTTTAAAGATAGAGAGGTGCCATTATTCCTATATGTTTTTGATGTATTGCAGAAGACTCAGAGGATGAGGTTGCACAGTATCTTAGTCACCTTTTGGGCACCACTGCACCACGACCATCTGCTACACAGAAAGGTGGATTAAATAGATTCCGAGCTGCAATTCACAGCACACGAGATATTCTATNTTTGCGTACAAAAGCCAAGGGTCTGAACGTGCAAGGTAACTTGTTTTAGATTATCTATAGTATTTTTCAAAAAGTTTTTATATTTACCTTATCGGTCCCTAAGTGTTGTTTTATAGTTTAAGAGAAAGCAGTCTGCTACATTTATGTTGAACGTTATTGTAAATGCCACCAATAGTGGGACACTTTTTGTGGTTAAAAGCAGTTAGCATTAATTGAAAATTTAGTTTGTCCTCTATTGTACAGTTGTGAAATAGGAGCAGCCACTTTAAAGAATTAACTAACCCATTTGTAGGTACCATATTCAACTGTAGTGGGAGATTCTTTTTCTTACTCAGGAATTTGTCCTCTTGAAAGGCCTTCTGAAACTGCAAACACCACCTTTTGTGGGTTATGCACCACCCTTTTATTACCAGATTTTAACGATCTGACATGTATTGTATGTACAATGACAGGTAACACAGGCTGAATCCTGATACCTTTTAGGCAAGTAAGTGAACACCTTATGAAAATAAGAAGAATTTACAAGGGAAGTAGAATTAATTATATTTTTGTGTGCAGGGAGAATACTTTCCATTTGCTTGTTGCACACACATACTGTCCAGTTTTACCTTTACACTGTTATTTAGACTTGGGCTTGAAAACGCCATCTGTCAACTGTAATACGGTTTACCTCCCCTAGTATAAAAACGGCTTCGCGCAGGTGTGACTGCTCTTGTTTTCAAACTCTGGATCTAGTCTGGTGTTGAGAGTATTTTTTAGATGCCCCCTTACCTTGAGAGGGTTTTAGATACAACTATAAGGTTTGGGGTCACTCTTATTTCCATAATCTGTGTAATCCTCAACAGATTAGTGTAGGAATCTGTCTGAGAGTATTTAACAATATGGGTTTTTGTTCATATAGTCAAATCAAGTATAATCAAGGCCATATTGGTGTTTATACATGGACAATCAGAGTGCTCCTGGGCAATTTTAGGATCCCTATGTCTGCTTTTGGGTAGAATATTCTGCATGAAGTGTGAGTGTGTTCTCTTTAGGATTCAATTTCAGGAATATATTTATCAGACATTAATAGTATCTGATTCTAGGGAGGAATATGGTATATGTGACAAATATTTCCCCCTTTCTCATTTTTAATTTGGTCCAAATAAAACTGGAGAGAGTGCTTATACCCTCTTCAATCGACAACATAGACTAGATATGATTTTAGCTTCTTTAATAATATGAATGGTATTGATGATAATGATTGAGGAAAAGGTTTGAATGAATGTTTGTATAGTATGTATGCAAAATATAAGAAAATTATTGAAATTAATTGATGAAAATTATTTTTCTAAATATTTGGGGTAAAAGTAATGGCCTCCATCCCTTTGGTTATTTTACCTCTGAGGTTAACTGTTCTGAAAAATGTGGACATCGGCTACTTTCCCTGTCCTCCCTTGGCAGCACAACCATTGGGATGACAATCCTATTGGCCCCACAGTCAGGAAGAACAAAAACACTGCGGTATATAAAGGCCCCACTCACCGATCCAGGTCCAGGGCTGGAGTGCTCCCCTTCACCACCAACGTAGAAGTGTGAGGAGGTCTTTGCCGGCACGAGGAGGAAACGCTGCGCTGTAAGCCTCAGGAGGCAAGCCTCATCATTTATGCTCCGGAGCCAGCACAGCCGTCTATAGCTGCGTCAACCTGGATGTATCCAGCAGTGTAACGTCACGGAGGCGTGATATTTAAGCAGTCCCAGCTGCCAGCACTTTTAGTGTATCTTACACACTGGAGACAGGTGGAGGGAAAACGCTTCCAATCCAAGAAGTCTGGGTAAGCCCTAAGAAGCCCTGTATGGTGTTATGCTGCATTACTCTACTTTGCCTCATTATCCCCTTGGATATTATTTCAGATCTGAGTCAGTAACGGGCATAAGTCCAGATCTCATTGATAACATTCTGGATTTGATCTATAAGGCCCTGCATATTGAAGAGTCCCAAGAGGATGTCGGCCTCCAGGTTCTCCTCTTCCAAGAAACTAGAAAGAAGTATGTAGTCTTTCCCCTCTCTGCTCCCCTGAAAGGGGTCACATACCTCCCAACTGTCCCGATTTCAGCGGGACAGTCCCGCTTTTGGGGGCCTGTCCCGCTGTCCCTCCCTCCTCAGTGTTTGTCCCGCTAACGGGACAAACTTTTTTTCAATTAAATGCCGCGAGTTGCGGCGGCAAAAAGGGGCGGGGCTTGCCGTGGAGGGGCGGAGTCGGGACGTGCCAGAGGCGGAGTCGGGACGTGCCAGAGGCGGAGTCGGGGCGTGCCAGAGGCGGAGTCGGACGGGTCCGGGGGCGGGGCTTATTTGTCCCGCGGCCCTGACCTCCAAAGTTGGGAGGTATGGGGTCATATTGGACGAATGGAAATCCCTGGATAAAAGGGTATCTCTGCCTGCTAAACTTAACAGAATATATTCATATCTGCAAGACGACACATCTAAATGGGATGAGCCCCCCAGGGTAGATGCCGCAATTGCCAGGATATCTCGTAATGAGCTCTGAGGATGCCAATATTTTCAAAGACGCTATGGAGAGGAGGCTAGTGTTTGACCTAAGAAAGCAGCATACGCTATGGGGCTCAGTCTTAAAACCTGCAACAGCATTAGCTACATCAAGAGTCCTTTGGGGCTGGTGTCATACATTGGAAACCAAAGTAATGACAGTAATGCTACAATGGAGAAGCATGATCAGCATCTGTAACGAGGAGAGCGCTGTGGCTCAATCCATGGTCTGCGGACATCCAATCAAAGCCCAAGCTGCTGTCACTGCCGTTCCAGGGTGGCTTCTTGTTCAGTTCCTGATTCTTTGTAATCAGAAAAGTATCCGGCGGCTAGAGAACAATCCTGGATTTCTGTCACCTAAACCAGTCCATAAACGTCCGGACATTCAAGAGTCATTGAATACAATCTTACCAGCATTCAGTAAGGAATGAATCTATCAGTGGACCTATGTGATGCATACCTGCATACTCCCATATCCAACACTCATCAAAAATACCTCCGGTTTCATGTGGAAGATCAACACTACCAGTTTGCAGCCCTGCCATTTGGACTAGCCATCTTGCCAAGAACCTTTACCAAAGTTCTAGTAGTGGTGGTAACAAAATTGAGAGCTCAAGCAGTCCTGCTATGGGCCCAACTGGACAATTTACTTATAGTGGCGCGAACCCAGCAAAAGGCTCGAGTACACATGGCTCAAGTGTTGGCAGTTCTTCAAGAATTCGGCTGGTTAATAAACCAGGAAAAAAGTCAACTACACCCAAGCACCATAATAAAATACCTGGGAACGGTTATCGACACGCAACACTTAGCAGTCACACTAGTGCAGTAAAGAATAGACAACATTCTGCGCAACATAAGCTATGTCTACACAAAAACTTGGATCTCAGCCAGGATGTGCATAAAAGTGCAAGCTCTAATGGTGTCAGCCATTGGTACCATGAGCAAGGCTTCACATGAGGCAGTTTCAATCTTGTTTTCTCAGACAGTGGGACAAGAACAACCAGAATCTGACCCAGAGTAATAGGCTTTTAGAATGGGTGAAGCAAGACCTCGCTTGGTGACTACAGGGGGGAAGGTTATTCAACCCTCACCGATCAGTTGGAGAAGTTTGCGGAAAGCTTCAAGAAAAAAAAGGCCCTGAAAGCCCTAGCTTGGTTAAAAAAGAGACTGTCAAACATTCTGTAAGCTTTTTGCCTTTCTCTATTGTCTCTGGAATGCCCACACATTTTATATGTTTTCTATTTTCTATTCTCAAGGTCATCAACCTTTGTGGTCAGTAACTGAATAATTCTGTCTTGTGAATCTATAGTGAATTGTCTAACAGATTGTAACAATGTACAAGTAGCATTGAAGACCAGAGTCCCCATGTAGGATTTGTCTTTGCAAGACATGTGTTGAATAGAGGTTGCATTTTTTATGGGGCCATTAGTTTGGAAAGTTCTTTATCTATGGCTGAAAATGCAGCTGGAGATTGAAGGATGTCAGTTAGTTAGGACAATTCTCTGAAGATGTCTCTAGCTGGTCTCCACATTGTGGAGAAGGGGGGAAAGCTTTTGGTAGTGTTAGTTTTTGCCTTTGCTTTTGATGTGTGTTGTGAAGCTGATTGTTTGGCATGGACAAACCCTTAGAACCGTTAGCAATCTGGCATGTATGTTGTCAATACTATGTGGGCAGAGAAGACAATATAAATTATGCCTCTGAATGTGACAAATCTAATAATAAAGAGGCACAACATATAGATGACTGCATAGACTTATGCTTTTGCTTAACACATTTTTGGGCACCCGCTTCAAGTCAAAGTTGTATTTACAGTTTTGCAAATAAGCAGAGAGAAAAGTATACTAGTTGCGAAAGTCAAGGATGTTTGTGATTACTAGGCGGCAAGGGCTGACATTGGGGTATATAGCCAGGCTTAAGCCCACTGAAATACCTTTAGTTAGAATTTCCGTTCATTTATCATTAGAGACATTGCAAAATTCCCACAAAAGATTTTCTGCAATGACAATTTTTCAAATCAATTTTTTCTTTAACAAAGGTCGTTTGATCGTTTGGGTCTGCGAATCAATAGTATTTTGCCTATCCAGTTGTTTGGTGGGTATTTCACTTTTTGTGGTCTTATAATTAGTGTGTTTATTTTAATGTGTCCTGTGTTGGTACAATATAAGGCAATGTTTTACATTAATATCTATAGGGATCCTGGGATATTGGTGGTCGGAATATCCTGATGGTATTAAATTAACAGGCTCAGGACTTGTCTGCACCCATATAAGTTGCGCTGCATAATAGGAGTTGTTTCATATTTAATTAATTTATGATATGACTAACTGTTCATCAATTACTTTCTAGACTTACAGATGTATCTACCAACTAAGCTGTTTCAGGCTTCTCAGTCATCTTTTGGACTGCTAGATTCTGCAGCTCAACAACAGCAAACAGGCAAGGTAGTAGTTTATTTTCACTTTTAACTTCTGTACTTCTGCGAAATACGAACAAATCATTTTCTCAAAAATAATGTCAACATATGCCTCAAATGTAAGATGTATATAAAATAAATAGCTTACAATTTAATACTTTCTTCTTATTTCACTTTGGCAAGTATTTTCTTTTCTATGTTTTGTGTTAATTTCTAACTATTTTTAACTTATTAATCCATTAAAGGTTATGTTTTATTAAGCACTCGTATAACACCTATTATTTCATATATGTATATGACCTTCCATTTGATAGTATATACTTTAGTGCTCTTCAGTGAAACTGTATCCTCTCTTGTTTAGGTTATTAATTTGGGTCAAGAGGGAACCACCCATTTGGTACAAGTTGCAATAATTTCATAGGGTGGGAGTCTCCTTAGAACAGGTCCTTTTGGTCGTCTTTTTGGTTTGGTGCAATCTCATCTGACCCATTATATTGGATCTTTTTTTGTTTTTTGTTCCTTACATTCGATTCTAACTTTGGCTTTGTTGTCTTGCTCATGTAAGTGAGAGTTGTTTCTGTTTTAAGATTACAGCCACCCCCACAGAGATGAATCTCCCTGAGGATTCAGCAGGGCAGACAGATTTTGCTACTCTGGTGGATATTTTACGGGAAACTTCCAATGTCCAAGAGCAAGCAAACATCCTGTATCTTTTATATACCATGAAGTGAGTTTATATATATCTACTGAGGCTATTCAAATATCTAAAATCATTCACTCCTCTCTCATCTTTTGTTTCCTTTAATAGGGGTTTGGACTGGGACACACAGATATATGGACAACCTGGTGTGACTGTAAAAGATCTGCTGACAGATCTGTACAGCAAAGTAGGCAGCACACGACAGTGGTCTTTGATACGTTGCATTTCTGGAATGCTGAAAAAGAAAGTCGAAGCCCTAGATGAGGTAACCTAGAAACAACCCACTTGCACCAATGCATTAGTCATAAACATATACAAAGTGTTTTACCCAAAATTCTCTATGCCAAAACATTGCAAAGGACAACTTGCATTTTAAAGTTCTAATTTTAAAGACTAATTGTCATTAACTTTTTAATCCTATTTTTGTTCAAAGCTGCTAGATACACAATTTGTTATTCATTACCATGTCTTAAACAATGTTTGTATGTGCTTTTTATTTTCCTAATTAGTATTGTTGTTGTTGTTTACTAACATTTTTACCTCTAGCTCCCATGACAGCACCTCCCTTGGAAATCATGGCAGTGTTGTGGCTAGTTGCAGGGGTTACCTTTTATCCAGGACGCTGGTGGTTCCAGTCTGCATACTCCTAGCTTCAAGAGATATAGATAATGTCTATATCCCACGTGAGAAGGAAGACGGAAGCAGCAGAAACATTTGTCACAAATGACGACTAAATGTCTTATGAGCCAAAAGCTGACAAGATCAGAAGATTCCCCTTTATTTGAATGGGAATCTTTATTGTAAAAGGTGTAGATGGCTAATTATAGCCCAGATTTAGTCGATAACCTTCTAAAATTAATTCACAATCTATTAATATTTAAGAGACTAAGCAAGATCTGCAATTATGAGATAATTTATCCCAAGTTCTCTGACATATATATGATAAATAGTAACACCCAGACATGTTCTGTCTTTTGGTGAAGTTTTGCAGCTGTTCAAGATAATGAGGATCCTCCCAGAACCCCATGCATAGGAATGACATCAGATGGTTTTGAAAAGTGACACACTTTGTTGGGAATTAGCGTTAAGACCTGCTACAGCCGCTGCAGTAACCACCAGAGTGCTGAGAATTTTTTGTGCTGAGATGTCCAATTTGATGAAAAGTCTGTGAGGTTCACAGCTATATATATATATATATATATATATATATATATATATATATATATATATATATATATATATANAGGAAGCAACAGATTATTACATGTTGTTATGTTTACCTCAACTTCTCCATGACAGTACATATAAACCCCTGCCCATTATTGTCTTTTATTTTATAGTAAGGTACTTTAAGCTTGAAAAATCTAAAGTTGATAAAGAGGCCTTATATATAGTTCTATTATATAGGCATTACGATCTGTTTAGCCTGGGAGGGGGGGGGGGATGAGTCTAAACCCATGATCTAAGTGCTGTCATGGAGGAGTTTAGGAAACCATAACACCAGATAATAATCTGTTAAATAGTCTAAATATGACAATCAGTGTTCAATCTGTTATTTTACCATTTTCTTTTCTTGGTGTATAGTCACCCAGAAATAAGATATGAGGTGAGCCAATTTGTGTTGTCTTCTGTAGGCTTGCACAGACCTTCTATCACACCAGAAGCAGCTCACAGTAGGACTTCCTCCAGAACCAAGAGAAAAGACCATTATTGCGTACGTTGTAAGTCCTCTAACTTGTGCATGATGAGGTTTGTGAAATAACAAATACAAATATAACATATCAATTAGCTAACAAGTTGAACAAATTGGAGGACCCTGCAAATATTGGGGATATTCCAAAGTTGCACCAAAGCAAAAATTGCTCTGAAACAGCTACGCACATAACTTTGCCCCAAATATTAACAGGGTCCGGATGGAAAGAGAGCTAGAGGACACCAGCACCCTGATTAAGGAAGGTGAAAAGCAGGGGTGCGCACTCTTCTGATGGGTTTGCATCATGGGCTTACAATAGCTGTGAACCTCAAGTCCCAAATAAACCTAAGGTTGCAATCTCCTGGTTAAAATGAAACCTTGAGTGCTGTTCAGTCTATATGAAAAGAAATCAAATAGGATGTAACATTGCAACAAGCTGAGCAAATAATCAATAGAAACCATACAATGTGAGGCAATAAAAGTCAACAGGCCTAAAAGCTCAAGATGTTCTTTAATAAGTGCTTGGTAACAACACCAGAAGACATTCAAGATGGGGTAAAGAAAAAAGTGATCTAGGTTTGTCAAGAGTATGGCAAATGCAGTTTACCGCAAAATTGAGCAAAAACAAAAGCTTTAATAAATGTCACTACATTGGAAATTACTAAGGAGCAGAGGCGAAACTACTACCGATGCAACAGGTGCACAGTACCAGGGGGGGCCCATGTGGGTTACCACAGCCTGCATGTTCTGCAGAATCACAGGGGTGGACTGAGCTGCAATTCCAGGGCCGCTCAGTGTTTCAGCAATGCAGAGAACCTGTCTTTGAAATTACATGCTCAGTCATTCAGTTGTCATGTCCCTGACAGCAGATCAACTGAACAGTAGATGCAGTGCTGTGTGATGTGACAGTCAGAAAGTCTATGCAGCAAATCCACCCAGATTTGCTGCCAACCACAATCACAATCACAGGCCATGGTTGTGAGCAAAACACAGATTATGGTGGCCATCTTGATTTTTGTGACTGCGCTCCATCTCCAGCAGTCTGCGTTGCTGGAGATACAGCTTCTAAACCCTGTTGGATGCCCCTCTTTCCCTGGGGACTGTGGCATTTTTGTAGGACCCATGAACCGGCCGCCATCTTGCCCACATGTTGAGATAGCCAAGAGTACACGCTGCACTTCTTTTCATCCTACTCCCTGACAGTCATCCCTTTTTCCTGATTTCCTGTAGCTGGTGGAGTGTTACTGCAGGAGCTTACAGGATTTATACAGTCGGGAGAGCTAGCTGGCAGTCTCGTGTTGCAGTCTATCCTGCCGTTTGTCAGCTCTTTCCCCTGCTCGGGATCCCACTTCCCAACTGTGGTGAAGGAAGCAAGTCTCAGTGTGGCTCTTCAGGCGAGCAGCGGTCTGCTGGAGAGTATTGTGCTCTACAAGTTGACATTCCTCATCGCTGCATTTGCGTTCAACTATTTCAATCTCATACCTATCTTCATCGTCATTTGAACTACAACTACGGTATATTCATTTTTCAAGTATGATTGTTCATTCCTTCATCAAAGTGCATTCTCTTCCACCTTTCACTTGTTCCTGTTGTTACCAAGTTCCCACAAAAATTCCATAATTTCTGCTATTAGAGTGGTTTCCCACTTTGTATCCGCCTATCCTTACTATGCCATATTTGTGCAGAAGTGTTGGGAGATGGGCTGTTTGCAGTTCAGAGACCTCCAGCTCCCGTATTCCATTCTCATTTTCGCCGCCTAAAAGTGATAGAGAATGGGACTACACATTTTTTGCAAGGACACTGAGGACTTGTCTCTCGGAATTGTAGTTTTTGGGTAGCTTTTTATTAGATTTTACATCTCAATGGGCCTATTTCCAGTCCGACTCTGTAAGGTTGAACTTCTGATATATTTCTGCACTTTTTATCCAGTAACCTAATGAAGTTGCTATAGAGGTNTGTTAACCTAGTTTTTTTCATTGGATGAAGAAGGAAATCTCTCTTGGTAAAAATATAAAAAAATTAAAACAAAAAAAAACGCAACCAAGCAAGAGAAAAACTGCATTTATTGTAAAATGATCCCCCTAAAGGCACTGAAGTTTCAAAATTGTTGTTGATATTTTATCATGGTTTAGGTGTTCCAAGTATGTTTACAAATGTAATTAATGAACACAGTGTAATTAAATATTTATATGTATTAATATGTAACCGGTATGTTATTCATTGCAGGCCACTACCATATGACAAGCTAATAAGTTTGATTGATGATGCCTGTGAACAGAATATGAGCATATCAATCCTTACACAGGTAAGCAAGCTGTCATTTTGAAAATGTTCAGTACACATTGGACTTTTTTGTGCCTGCACAAAGAAATGTAAGATGTATTTATTTGGAATGTAAATATCTTACACTAGGTATTTTTCATTCTGTATTAGGGCTTTATAATTTGTGAAATATTGACGTCACCTTACATTAATGGGCAATGTTGTTGATCTAATCATTGTTTCTTTGCAAAGGAAATAATGGTATATCTGGCTATGTACATGAGGACACAACCTTCTTTATTCGCTGAGATGTTTCGTTTGCGAATTGGACTCATCATCCAAGTGATGGTGACAGAACTTGCCAATTCACTTAACTGCTCAGGTAAGTGTTTAACAGTGGAAAATAATTTGCTGGTATACTTCACTGCTGCTTACCATGTAATAGAATTTTAGAAAGGGAAGGGGTATCACTCTTCTCGTTTTGCCTACAACCAAGCAAACTGACTTAGCCATTTAGTAACTTTCTTGGGTGTTCCTAAAATTATTGTGGCTCCTGCTACCACACTTAAGCATGCTGAACACAGCATGGCAATATATAGTTGTAGAAACTCTGTGGTTATTGAGATACAATATGAGAAGACATGATTCTAAACTTCTCTTTTTCCAAGTACCTTTTGCGTAATCTTGTGCATGAAAACGTTTCTAAATATGCCCCTCCAATTTGATTAGAAAAAAAATTTGTGCTGTGGCAGCGAGGTTACAAGTACGCAGGCGCGAGGTCACCGTGTCTGCATGTTGTTGAATGTAGACGCGGTGACCTCGCGCCTGCGTACTTGTAACCTCGCGGCTGCGATAAACTCGCAGCCGCGGGTTGCCCAAACTCGAGTTTTGTGAATTTCCCCCCATAGTCTCAGAAGTTTTTAGAGCTGACGAAGGAAGGAGGAGTGGTTTTGTATCACTTCTCAAGGCCCTTCTGTCTGTCAGGAAAAGTTACTACAGAATACAGATCCCAGGTACAGTACAAGTTAGGTCATTTATCATTCCGGGATCTCATTGCAGTTTCTGTAATAAGAGAGGTGAGGATGATATCTCAAGTAACACTATGTATTTCTAGTTTGTTGAAAAATCCTAAAATTGAATAACTTATGGTTAAACAAATTATAATTAGTTCCTAGTAATCTGTTTTGGAAAAAATGTAATTCTATTTGTACGGTATGTCCTTCAGTGTTACCATCAATCAAATAAAATTCCAAAATAGTTCTTTTGTCCTTCAGTGTGTAAAGAAATGCTTACATGATTGTTTTCTATATATGCATACGCAGCTGAAGAGGCAATAGAAAGTCTCATGAACTTAAGTCCTTCTGACATGAAGAGTCTCCTGCATCACATCCTAAGTGGGAAGGAGTTTGGAGTAGAGAGAAGTGGTGAGTACAAAGGACACTTTTTTAGAGTTATCAAAATAATTTTTAAAATGCATTTATGCTTGGCATTAAACATGCAGGGTATCCACAGGAGTTCTCCACTAGTGGTAATTGGTGTGCCTGGAAAAGTTTGTATGGATATGGCAACCCTAGTTTAACCAGTGGCAATGCCTAAATTGCATCTGTGCTACACTTCTTTCTTGCTGGGACTGATAATTCAGACTTAAGAGGGAAGGACATGTATTATTGATTCTCCTGTCTGTTGTATGTTTGAATGCGCATGTCTTCCTGTCAATTCCAGCAGGAGGCCTGTGAACTTAGCTGTCAGAGAAGCTTTGGTGACTGTGTGGCACCTACATCTGCCTCCTTGCCAGAGTTCTTTTCATCTAATAAGGGGGACCAAATCACTTCTACAACACTGAAAAGGATTAATAAGTGAAATTTGTAAAAAAAATTAATTTAATTAAATACATACTTTGATAAATCTGCTTTACAAAGAGGCCTTATGGTATCTCGGTGTAGGGTATCTCAATGGAATAAAAAAAATTGGGGTTTAGAAAATATGTGCTAAATCAAATATTGAACATTATATATAGTTAGTTTTTTTCATCTCTCTGACTTAATCATTTTACGTATGTAATAGTCATTGTAGTGTAATAGCTCTGACAATTATGGAGTGATGGGGAAATGTGATCAGGAGGTACTGCCTATGATAATCTGAAATTCCTGTACACTACAAGATATCAGTAGACTTTTAATCCTTTGTGTAGAAATGATACAGTTGTAAAGTATATTCCATCTACTGGGAATCCAGTGATTAAATGAATCATGTTATCCACAGTACGTTCTGTGGATATGATGACCAGTCCATCTATTTCCATTCATGAATTGGGCGCTGTAGGAGCAACAAAGAGTGAGAGAGCTGGAATCACACGACTGAAGAGTGAGATAAAACTGGTGAGTGATGAAATAAAGTACATTACATGAACATTACATAAAAAACAAAATACAGAGGTGTTGTGTATACTAAAAGGAAATTGTGGGGATTATCCTGGATCTCAAATGGTTTGTATATTAATTTAGTAATAATTTTTAAGGGTCATAAAAAGCTTCTGCATTGCATTTTTTTTTGGTTCATTTGTTCTGTTCATGAGAATTTAGGGCCAGATTCAGCTTTTCACTCTCATGAGTTACACACTCATGGACAAAACCATGTTGAATTGCATAAAGCTAGGCACACACGGTAAGATAAATTGTTCCAATCGAAAGATTTTTTTCAAGAGTGGGTAAAACCATGTTGAATTGCAGGGGAGGCAAATTTNATTANTTGCAATCAGTATTACAGGTGACAGATGATGTTTCCAGCACAAGTCTAATAACAGTGTAACAGTAACGCTGGTCAGTATCTGTGTGCAACATGCAAAAATAAAGTATTCTCCCTGCATGCACACACTGATATTCATTTTACCTCCCCCTGCAATTCAACATGGTTTTACCCACTCTTGAAAAAATCTTTAGATTGGAACAATTTATCTTACCGTGTGTGCCTAGTTTTAGAGTTTAATTTAATTTGTTGCAATCAGCATAACAAGTGACAGCTGATGTTTCCTAGTCTAATAACAGTGTAATAGTAACGCTGGTCAGTATCTGTGTGCAAAATGCAAAGCATTCTCCCTGCATGCAAACACTGACATTCATTTTACCTCCCCTGCAATTCAACATGGTTTTACCCAAGAGAGTGTAACTCATGATTGTAAGCCATGACAGTGAAAAGCTTAATCCAGCCCTTAGTATGCAAATGAGACTGTGAGAATGATTTGGGAACAATACTTTAGTTATGTATATTTACAAACTCCAGTCAAAGTTTTTGTTGCAAATATTTTGTGGCAACTGGTATTGTGAAACTTAAACTTGCTCAGGAATGTCTTATCAACTTTTGAAATAAAATCCTTGCCTTTCTTGCTATTAGTGATAGTCATATTTCCGATTCAGGCACTTTTATCCAGTGTTACATCTTCCATTTCAGGAGAGTAAATGCAAGTGGCAGTGGGGGAACAGATTAAAGATGAAGGGGGTAGGGAGAATGAGCTTAGATGCAGCGGTCTTTTGTATCAGTCTCTCTGCTGTCTTTATGACTCTATGCTCCCTGCTTTCCTGGTTTTTTGATCTGTTCCTCTACTGAACCTTCATCCCAGGGGGGCGGTGCATATATTTTTACATTGTCCGGATTATAATTATGTCAAGATTTTTCAACCGGATTTTTAAAGTAAAGTCCAGATATTCTGTGTCTGGAAATTTAGCTGTCTGGATAATGGCGACACTCTGAACATCTGGATTTATTCCAGAAGCATGACAAGGAGTAAACTTGATGTGATAATTCATTGTAATGCATTTAAAGGTGAAATCTAATATATTAAAACAATTGTAATTTCCTACTCTTCTAAAGTGACTTTTGAAGGTTGTTTATTTTTTTTTTTCTATTCTACTTTTCTATTTGTATTTTTTGTATTTAACAATCCAGACATCATTTGCTGACATTTTGCCTACTAAAAAAGTTATAACATCTATGGTATTTTTATTATTTAAATAAAGTAATTTTTACAATTCATTTTACTGATTTTGATTCATATATCAATGTTTTGTGATGATTTAAATAAATGTTCTCTTTATCACATTACTGTCTGTTTTCCAGCTGGATAAACGTAGGCTGTCTCTGGCAGCAGAAGGCCAGGTGAACTTATTAGCGCTTCTATTTTTAATCAATGTGTAGTGCACAATCCTGTTCCATTCACTGCATGGGCTCTCGCAAGTGGCACATTTCATTTCGGAATTATATCTAAAAAATAGATACCTGGTTAATTATACATTTTAACACTTTTTATCGGGTGCACTATTTGTGCTATTGTCACTGAATGTTGGTGGATCTGATTTTTTAAAGGTTAAATATATTTCCTTTTTTGACATGTATGGGTTAATTCAATTGTATATTTATTGTATGCATTTTTATTTATTTCAATATGACATAATTAAGGAGGGACAAGTGTGTGTTTGTCTTGCAAATGTTTTGATCAATGACAAAGTTCCCATTTTTTCACCTCTGTTTTCACTAGAACAGCTTGCATGATCATCATCTATAATTTAAAAACCATATAATATAATTATGCGAATCAATGTCACAACATGACTTTACAGAGATTTATCTACTATAGCAGGTGTTATTACTATATAGTAAAATGTTTCTGGAGTCATCTGACTGCTTGACCAGCCTTTGAGCTGTGATGCCTTCCTGTTTATCCTTATTACTAATTGTTTTATTTCTGTATCACATAACTGCTGGTCTGAAAGCAAAAATGAAAACTTCTTCCAATGCATTTGAGTAAAAACATCTTGTGAAATTGTGGCTCTGTGATTAGCACTTGTAATCTCACAGTGCTGAGGTCCTGAGATTTATCAATGTACATCTTGTATGTGTTCTCCATGCCTTATTGGTTCCTTCCAGGTGCTGCAATTTTCTAAAGCTAGGCACTCACTCGAACAATATCAGGAAAAAATCTACAGTGTTGGTCTTAAAAAATTCATGCTATCTAATTCATGCAGCGATTAAGATGGTGGTGCAATGGGCTTGAAGCTGACATTAGTGGGTCTATATCCTGCAGACCGGATCTTCAAATTGCAGTTGAGTTTTTATGTCACACTTCTTTGGATTCTGTATGACTAGCAGCTAGATCTGTGGCTACTGACGAAGTTGCTTGTAGGGCGCTCTTGTTAAATCACTGGTCAGCAGACGCACATCTGAAAATAAACGACTCTCCTTGCCATTTCAGGGGATTATTCAGGGTATCTAGTAAATCCTCTTCTAGGGCTCCAAGGTTTAACTCTGGACCCTTTAAAGACACCAGGTCAGGGAGTCTTTTTCTGACTTCTGCTACAATTTCCATCCTTTTTAGAGGTAGGGACAGATCTGGTGGAGACAGGTTGTGTCCTCCCAATTACACCAACTCTGACTACCAAAGTTCTTTGGAGGCACACTTTTAAATTTTCCAAAATCCAGTCCGCGTACAGGCTGGAGTCTCCCTCTTCTCTTCAGAGGTTAGACCTCAATGCCCTGAGACAAAGTTTTCAGAATATGATATATCAAAAGGTAGTTGTGCAGGTCCCCTTAGTGGAAAGATTCCAGGGAGCATACTCTCATTTCTTTGTCAAAAATTCAAAATGTAGTCTCTGAGGTAGATTTGAAGGCTATTGTTCTCATTATGGTATCGTTGTAGATCTGAATCTAGCAAAGGGATAGCTGAAAAAGCCATCTGTATCCAGGTGTACTATTTGTGAAGCAACTCTGGTGCATTACATATGGCTTATATATGTGTATGGATAGCGGTTTTATTGTGGCTGCTATTTTTTATTTTTAGCCAGATAAATGTCATGTGAAGCCTGCCTGCAGAAACAGTGATTGACACCTGCTCCACAATTTACGGAATTGTCTATGATTAGAACCACCCTAACAGACACTTTCCTTACTAAGGATGACTTGAAAAAAATTTGAGTCTAAAAGACCCTGCTCAAGTGCACCCAGTGAGCACTCAGAAGATTCTGAGAGGGAGGACATTGTTATTTCAGATCAGTCTGAGGAGGAATCCACTGTCTCTGCTCCCAGAATTAGATTTGATGACTTAGATAATAATCTTATTACACTGATCCATAGATCTCTGAATATCCAGGAATCAGAGCAGGAAGCCAGGCTGCAAGATATGCTTTTCAATGAATGGGAAAAATCCTGATAGGAGAGTTCCAGTACACTCTCTAGAATGTATCCTTTTCTCCCTGAAGAGGTAAAAGAAACGGAAAGACGGTAGATGCCGCTGTTGCTTGTGTGTCTTAAAAAAAAACAAAAAACAAAAAACTATTCCTCTAGAGGATGCTAACACGTTTAANGATCCTATGGAGAAAAAGGTAGAGATAGGCCTTAAAACGATTCACTCTATTTTAGGGGCAGCTATGAAACAGGCGCCAGCCATTGCAGTGACCTCCCGTTTGCTGAGAGGTTGGTGTCACAGCCTGGAAGCCGACGTTCTAGAGAAAGAGGGTCACATAATTCAATCCATTCAAGACTTACAGGTGGCAGTGGAGCCTCTCTGGACTGTATCTGTATAGCGGCTAGGACAACGGCAACTAACCAACTAATGTCAACGGTGATAAACACATTTACAGTGGGCGAAACACCACATTAGGGTCTTTCAGTAGGATCACGACAGCAACCATCTGTCTCGGAAAATTTATCTCCTCACAAACGTCAGGGATTCACTGGCATGGTGGATGGATGGCCAAAGGTTAAGAGTGGGCAGGTCATTTATATACTCAAAAGACGTTACTATAACTACAGAGGCCAGCAATTCAGGATGGGGGGCTGTTTTTGGTTCAGATTACATGCATGGCACTTGAACAGAACGGTTCAGGCACATGCACTCCAATCAAAAGAAACTGGAAGCGGTGTATCAGGCATGCTTTGCATTCCAGAACTGTTTGTATGCAAAAAACTTAGTGGTCCAATCAGACAACGATGTGGTTGTAGCCTATCTAAACCAACAAGGGGGCATAAAGAGCAGACCTCTGGAGTAAAAAAAAATACTCATCAGATTATGTCATGTGCAGAGGAAAATGTGTTAAACCTTTCAGCTCTCTATATTGCAGACAACACAGTTGTCTTCCGGATGATAACCTTGCCTTGGTGGCCAAGAAGGACTTGGTTCCCTATAACAGTAAAGCTGTCACAAGTACCGCCCTGGAAGCTACCAATATCTCAGGACTTCTTAATGCAGGGGTCAGTACCACATCCAACACCAGCTTCATGGAACTTGATGGCTTGGATGTTGAGACCAGAAATTTGAAAAAGCAGTGCTTTTCACCTAGGCTAATACAGACTCTGAAAGCCTCTACTACATAACATGGGGAAAAAGTATACTTACTGGTGGTGCAAGAGACAAAATAGAAAGCAATCACCTTATGTCTTCTGTACTAGAATTTTGAGAGTGCGAATTTTGGCCATTTCTGCCCTTCTAGATAAAGATATAGTGGGCGATCGATACATACCCATAATGTCAGCAAGATGCAGAATTACAGGTCTTGTGGTCGAACAACCATTTACAAATTCAATCAGGACAATGTTGTCCTTTGTATCAATCCAAAATTCCTGCCTAAAGTGGTCACATCCTTTTACATTTAATCAAGAAATAATCTTGCCGTCCTTTTCCACAATCAAAAAAAGAGAGATGCTTTCACTCTCTAGATCTTGTAAGAGCCCTCACTACATATCTGAGTAGAACTAAAGCACTGAGAAAGNCTAAGCAATTGTTTATCTTGTCAGGAGGAGCAAGAAAGGGCTTAGCTGCTTCAAAACCCACAATATCTAGATGGGTTAAAACAATGATTTGAGGCCTCTCTCAACCAGGGCAGTAGCCTCTTCATGGGCAAATAAAGAGGCAGCTTCGGCACAAGAGTTATGTAAGGCCACAGGCTGGGTGTCAATCCATATGTTTACATGCCATTGTAAGTTGGATATCCTGGCCTTGGTTGATGCTAAATTTGGCAGCCGCCTTTTAAGAGCTGCTGTTTAATTTTTCCGTCCCTTCTTATTCCTTGGGTAGTACCCAATCTGGGCTGCCATAGGAGAGACATAGGGAAACTATTGATTATTTACCTGTTAATGTGGTTTCCTATATTCTCCATGGCAGCACATAGTTTCCTGCCCAGTAGGGTTAAAATTCAGTTTTCTTTATTATATTGTTTTGTTGTCGCTAACTGTGATTACCCCAAGCTTGGTAAATGAAAGACACAGAGGACAGTGGGCATTATATGGCATCTGGTGTACTTATTTCCCCCTCTTCCTCTCATACTAAGGTTCCTTAGGAAGGTAAAATTAGAGAAAGCAACTATAATTTCAGTTATGCCTTGCTGGCCAAGAAGGACCTGGTTCTCCATAGCAATGAATCTCTCCTTTGTACCACAGTGGAAGCTGCCAGTAACACAAGATCTTCTAACCCAAGGGCCGGTATTCCATCCAGCTCCAGAGACCTGGAATCTGATGGCGTGGCTGCTGAGGTCAAGAGCTTGTGAAAACAGTGTTTCTCTCAGTTAGTAATTAAAACTGACAGTGTATTACCAGGTATCTTCTATTCTGGCTTCAACTTTAAAAGCACAAGTTTCCACACTGAGTGTGATGCTGGATAAGAACTACTAAAAACAGATACAAGTCTAGGTTTGTGCAGAGATGTTTCAGAGATAAACAGATAAACAGTGGTTAAACACTTTTTTTTGAGTGAACAAAACGGGTGCTGCTTCTAAACACAACAATTGCAATGTGGATTAATACTGCTATTATTGAGGCTTACAAAATTCAAAAGGTTGATACAGCTATAGCAGTGGCTACTTCTTGGATGAATAGTGCAGAAGTTGTGTTTTTTTTCCCACTATCCCAGGCCATTAAAGATCTGGTCATCGAGAAATGGCGAATGCCAGACAAGAGGATCCCAGTCAAGCCTAAGCTCTCCAAGATGGATGAAATAAAAAAAGTGAGAAGAACTACCCATACCCAAGATGTATACGGCTCTGAAAACAACCATGCCATTGGAGAAAAATCTGGAAGTGGGTTTTAAAAGCATCATATCATTGCTGGTGCCACATTAAATCCTGCTGCAGCCATGGCTTTAACGTCCAGGGTCATGAGAGGATGGTGTACTGGCCTGGTGCAGGGGGCAGTAGTCGGTGGGTATAGGTTAGGCCCCTACAATCTTTCCCAGTATGTCAGTCTCTGGGGATCTGGAAGGTAAGGTTGGGGGGAATCTCATAGATTTCCAGCATGTCTGGCAACAAGCTGGAATTTATTAACTCCCTCCCCTCCTTAGATCATCAAGACTGTCTGGGACTGTGTCTCAGCCACTATGATACAGAAGCAAGTGTCATAAAGGTGCCTGTTCAGAAAAGTGTTTTCTCCAGATTCTTTCTGTTTTTTCTGGCGCCCAGAAAGACATGTATTCAACGACCGTAAATCTCAGGAATGCATATCTGCACGTCCCTATTTGCAAAAATCTGAAGTTTCTAGGATTCCGCATATTGGGAAGACCCTTTAGTTCACATTGCTTCCATTGGCAACATCTCCAAGATCCTTCTCAAAGGTGCTTGTCATGGTGGTAGCAAAACTGATGCTAGAAGGCATTCTTCTGTGGTCACATTTAGACAATATGCTTATCACTGCATCCTCAGTGTGCAATTCAAGTGTGGTTTTAAGAGCTAACCCTCATTTTCATTTGAACCAGCAGCTGTTTCTCATTTCATTATGTCCAAATCTAAAGAATGACACACTTTTCCATAATCTTGACCTGGTCCTGGCACTTCAAATGTTTGTGGACATGTCATCAGTTAGATGCACCAAACCTCTACCAGAGGTGGGGACCGAAGGCAATGCAACCTCCAAGATTACCATTGCTAAATGGCTTAAAAAGTGTATTATTGAAGCATGTCTGGAATCTATGCAGAAATCATTTACATATATTTTGGGAGTGGGGGGGGGGAGGTATTTAAATCACACAGTAAGGGCTTGACTAAGGCTTTGCTCTCAGTACACAGTACTAAAAAATTAGTTTCATACTTAACTATGGATCTGGTCCTGAGACTGAGACTACCGACACTAGTAATAATTATGCATTTCATCATTCTAATTCTTTGTGCTCAGTTGGCTTACACTTTGCTTTACTAATGTCCCTTTTATTTACAGAACTTTTTTCATTTCAAGATATAAATTATTTTCTGTTCCCCATTACAGGATACGGATTTGTTTTCAGCTGTGTCTCTGGTAAATATCACATTTCTTATGTCTCTTCCATATTTACCTTATGCAATAACTTTCTGTAAAGCACAAGTAAAAAATAAAAATAGCCTCCCATATATTAAAAGATTTTTGCTAATCACTGCCTTTAGACATTGAAAGTGGAAAATACGATAATGTTTTTTGTGGATACCTACAAGCCTAACCTCCATCCATCCATTTTTTTTTTTTTTTGTAATTTATTACTTTTCCACCTTTTATTTAATTGTTATTGTACAGTTATGTTATTAAGCGATTTTATTAATCTTATGTTTCAAATCCTACAGAAACCTGGTGATCCTCTCAGTTCTTCTGGTGACCTTGCCTCTTCCATTGGTTCCACCGTTAGTGAATATGACAGTCGGCAAGGACAGTGGCTCAGAAGGAGGCGACTGGATGGAGCTCTCAATAGAGTGCCTGTAGGTTTCTATCAGAAAGTTTGGACAATCTTGCAAAAGGTTAGCAATTTTCACACACCATACATTACTAAAAATAAATTAATGCACATTTGTTTACTTTTAATATATATATATTTTTTAGTGCCATGGATTGTCTGTGGAAGGCTATGTTTTACCCTCTTCCAGTACGCGTGAGGTATATATATTATCCATACTTGAAATGCTGCTAAAATACAGTCCATGTGTCAGCCACTACTATGTTTTTTTTTCTTTTCTCTTACGCTCAATACTACCTACAGATGACACCTGGTGAGTTGAAGTTTTCTGCTCATGTGGAATCCGTCCTGAATCGTGTACCTCAGCCAGAGTACCGCCAGCTATTGGTGGAAGCAATCTTAGTTCTAACAATGCTTGCTGAAGTGGACATTAACAATGTGGGTGGAATCATCCACATTGAAAGAATTGTGCATATTGCCAACGACATGTTTTGTCAAGAGCAGGTAACAAGCCTTTTTCCTTTCTACCTGAAAATGTCACAAATTATTCATTATTTTTTGCTATCTGCTGCAATTGATAAACACTTTGTATTTTAGTCACAATCATTGTTAATGTTTAGAGCATAAGGTATTCAGAAATCAGAATATTGAAACTGGAAATTGAGCATAACCAGATAAAACACTAAAATAATTAACACCAAGAATTGCAAGTGGTGGAAGACAGACGAGGAACTTCAATTCAGTTTAAAAATATTTACTTAGTTGTAATAGAAATCATAAATGTATAAAATCTCAGCGCGTGATTTCTAAAAAGCAATTGCAAAACTAATAGTATTAAGGACCAGCCAGGTAATTAGGTTCCGAGTTCATTATAGGACCCAGAGGAAAAATTATGCCTGAAATAACATATGATATAAGTAAAATGTCATATAGCGAAAGGTATAATTAAAATAAACAAATGGATCAAAAAACTGATAAAAAAAAATAGTAGCAAGTAATTCTAATTGCAATGCGCTTAGTATGAATTCCTCAAAGAATATATAAGTGTGGCATGAACGAGGCAGGAAACTTTTTCAACTGCTTCCAAATTATGACAATTCAATGATACTGAATGTAACAATTGACAGAACAAATAGAACATTGTACCAAAATGCTTGTAAGCCTGCAGTGAGAAACATAATTAACAACGTTGCAACCATATTGGAAAGCATGTATGTACTGTAGATAAGGGATAGGGAAATTTCTAAATACATGCTGCACTTTTGGATGTCAAAATATAGCAGGGCCACTTTTTGAAGATTAAGCAACCCTTACATATATTTGGATCACAGTGGTCACTTTTAACTTATTTAGGTTTTTTTTCCACGTACTTTTTACTATGGTCCACCCATTCCCTCTTGACTAGGGTTCCCAAGTGCAGTTGACAAAATTCTGTTCAGCATTCTATCATGGGCATAACCAATCGTAATGTCTGTGAAATTGCATTGTTTGTACGAAGTCTAAGATGTGAGGACAGTTAATGTTTAAATTGTAGATTAGTGACTGTCAGAAACTGTTACAGTCCTTAGAGAAAAGTTTGAGTACTATTCAGATTAAACTATTTACTATATAAATACAGGACTGGGTATTGAAAACTATTAATCTTTGCATGAAATACCAATATAATTTTCTGATGTTAACTTATATAAAAAAAANATATATATTTTGGGCAACTACATTTTTGTGATTTGTCTTTTTCTTTCAGAAAGTGCTTGGGGCAGATGACTCAATGTTGCAGGTTGACCCCGTAACTGGAATCTGTGGCTTGTTCTATGACAGTGCTCCCAGTGGACGCTTTGGCACTATGACATATCTGTCTAAATCGGTAGCCATAACATTGAAGGACTCTCTCCCACATGGTGGTTGTTCTATGCAATGACAGAGGCTGGACTTTCACAACAGAAATGCACTGGAACTAAAACAAAACATAAATTTTCCTGTTATTTTTCTGTTATTTTATGCTGTTACTGTACAACATATCACTTCTTGTTAAACACAATCTTGCTTCCTAAGTAATTTAGCAATTATATAGCTGGCCATACACTAAGATAAATTGTTCCAACTGAGTGAGCAAAACCATGTTGAATTGCAGGGGAGGCAAATTTAATTAATTACAATCAGTATTACAGGTGTGAGATGATGTTTCCTAGCACAAGTCTAATAACAGTGTAACAGTAACACTGGTCAGTATCTGTGTGCAAAATGCAAAAAATAAAGTATTCTCCCTGCATGCAAACACTGACATTCATATTAACTCCCCTGCAATTCATCATGGTTTTGCCCATTCTTGAAAAAACTTTCGATTGGAACAATTTATCTTATAGTGTATGGCTAGCTTTAGTTTTTAAATTGTCTGTTGGGTCAATACAGTATCTGAAAATATGGTAAAATCCAAAATGTTTAGAATAACAGCATACATAATGTGCCACCAGTGTGTTTGTTTTGTTTTTGCTTTTAACAGGGCACCCCAATAAAATCTGTTTTTGTTATCTTCCTGATAATAGCCCCCCCCCCCACAACCATTTATTGTTAGTAAAGATATTGGAATTCAGAAAAAAAAGATATTTAAAGAAGGACATGTTTTAGCTTGTTTTAAATAAGATTTATTTGGAGTAGTTTCATTCTTACTGCTGTGTATAATATAATAACTTAGTATATAGTCTAATATTTTTAGTTTTGGAAAAATAAACATAAATAATTGGAGAATAGAATCCTATAGAATGTTCTGGTTCTACCTAATGCCTTTTGAAGTTGGCCATTCACTACAATGGTTATCACACATTCCAATTGATGCTCCAATAAACTCTTGTTCAGATAGTTTTGTTATTACAAGATATCGATTATCAGCAGATCAAACTAGTTTTCATATGGCCCAGTATGCCCAGCACCTAGTTTACAAGTGTTGTCTACTGACATTTTGGTACCTATATTTTTTGAGACACGAGGGCTTAAATTTACTAAGCAGGGAGATTGAAAAGTTGGTCTGTTGCCCAAAGCAAACAATCACATTCGAACTCATATTCTCCAGTATGTAAAATGAAACTGAGATCTTGAATCTGATTGGTTGCTATGGGCAACATCCCCACTTTTCAATATCCCTGATTAGTAAATGTAGGTGTTTCAACTCTTAGTTTCTAATTAATCTTCATCTCATGGCTATAACACTGTTGGTTATGGTACTCTCAAACAAAAGCCATTAGGATGATTTGTGTGCCTATATTTTAAATTTCCTTTTTTGTGTATTAATTTTGCTCCCTTACCATAAAAAAAACCTTTTATTACTCCTGAAAAAGCAACTTACAGTTTTGTGTCCACTCACTGATGATGTAACACTATGAAAATGAAACGCTATGAGAAAATGAAGTAGCTGGAATAAACTTTGTGGTGATATAACATAAGAATTATAGAATAGAAGTGGGGGACTACAGAGAGACTTTAGTTGGTGTTTTGGGACTGCAACGTGTTTGCATAAAATTGGGTTACAGTTTATCTATGTGATACATCACTAATTGGTAGTACTAAAGTTAGAATCCGTTTCTTTTTGGCAATCCCGTTTGTCAATTCTAGCAAAACCTGGACTCTATTGCATGAAGTGTTTTTAAAACAGAAAACATGTGAACAATTTTCTGTTTCTTACTGGCTACTGAATATATTTACTTGTTTTAGTGAAATGTATTTAAATGTAACAAAGTATGTATTTTTATGGGTGAGGACATCTGTTTACTGGTGTACAATTATGTTTGCTTTATAAAAGGTTTCCGCATGAGCCCAGATGTTTCGTTTTTTGTTTTTATTAGTGCAAATATTTGTTGTTAGGAAGACTTTTTTTTTTTAGTAGATAAGGAAGATTTAGGAAGATTTTTTTTTTTAGTAGATACTGTGTGTTTAACCCCTTTGTGACGCAGCCTATTTGGTCCCTAATGACCAAGCCCTATTTTACACATCTGACGTGTCACTTTATGTGGTAATAACTTTTTAATGCTTTAACGTATCCAACTGATTCTGAGATTGTTTTTTCGTGACACATTGT
>JABWIB010001402.1:66901-77012 GCA_016617825.1 Platyplectrum ornatum | reverse complement strand
GGGGGGGGGGCCAAACCGACCTTTTGCACCTGGGCCCATGACACTTTAAATACGCCCCTGAGTGGAGGTCTAAACCTGGTTCATTATTTTAGTATTATTAATAACTAAATATCTATACTTCTCTCTTTCTAGTTATTCTCCCCTGAAACTTTCATTTGTTTCCAGTTACCCCAGCTCTACCCCATTTGTTTTTCCACTTACTTCTGGGTTTTTTTCCTAATTTCATTTACATTTTTTTTCAGTTCTCCTATCTAGAACAGCACTGCAAAGAGCAGGGCCTAAATTCACTAAGGGGATTTTGCCCATGGCAACCAATCAGATTTGAGCTCACATTCTCCAGTACGTAAAATGAAGCTGAGAGCTAGATCTGATTGGTTGCCATAGGCAAAAATCCCACTTTTCAAATGCCCAGCAAAACCTCTGCTTAGTGAATTTAGGCCCAGGTGTTGTATTCCATAGGGCATAGAAGTATCACTAATATTAGGTTAAGACAACACAAACATACAACACTGCTGCACTTTCAAAATAAAAAAACACGGCACATTTAATTTTTGCTTATTAAACTTTAATAAGTCAAATAATTCAAAAACTGTATGTAATCGTGTTACATATTCATTTGCACATATATAAACACACGCAAACAAAGTTCAGACCAGTATATATAATACATACAAAGAAAACAGAACAAGGATAACCTTATGATATAGTTGTATGCGCCAGATACCATTTGAGAAGACAAGACCTCTTCTGTCAGTTTTAATTGTTCATAGTGGATTTTGAAGTGGGGTCTGTGGCACTGTATTTTGATTGTGTTTTTAATACAAAGGTCCCATTGGTGACCACAAACACTCAGAGGCAAGGATATTCTGTATGCTTTTCTTGTGGGGGGAAAAGATGTGATCCTTCCCCAGTAAAACATCCAGAGTTTTCTGTGCCATGGATTTAATATAGCTGCAGCATTCAAGATTCTGCCCTTTGTTGGCAGACCATATACACAGTTGTTGCCAATTTGTTAACTGCATATGAACACACACTATATATATATATTTGTGTGTGTGTGTTTGTGTCCAGTTGCACTATATTCCAAATCTGATCTTCTGGGCAGAAACTCTTATAGATGCACATGGTCATCAACCAAAAGACATGCTAAATTTGTAGAACAGGGCCTATTATGTGCCAAGTAAAGAATTCTCTTTGCACTGGCTCCCAGTTTACTTGATGGATGATGGATCCATGTATGTGTTTATGTCACCTTTTATATACCACATATGCATACTGAGATTTCAAATCAGCTATTGTAATAGTTTAGTAGCATGAATTCCTTTTCTTAACCAACACAAGTGGAATCCAATGTGTTTCTCTTTATCCACCCATTTGGCATGCTGTATACCTTCAGAGATGGATGGTTTTATGCAAACCAGGATTGTAATGAATGGATATTTCATTTATGTTATTTCTTGTATGTGCTGAAACCATTATGGTTTCTTAATAACTAGGGGTTATTGCATACAGTACAGTTAACCACTGCAATGCTTTTCTTTGTGCTCTCTGTAAACACCCATGCAACTGCTGTGTTAAATGCAGGAGCATTTAAGAAAAAGCATTTGTACCATCCAATGCCCTTCTGATTAGTTTGCTCCTCCGGACTCCAGGTGAACAGGATTCTGTACCCTTTTGCCCACTAACTAGGAGTCCATTTATCTCATGTTCTGGTCTACCATGAAATTTTGTACAGTTTCTATCACATGTTCTATATTAAATAAGCATCTTTCTGTTTGGTTTTTTTAACACAATACTTTAAGTATCATTCAGTGACTTTTTCAGGAGGGGGGGGATTTAATTGCACCTAAAACCACAAACCTTCATTCAGTTGCATTAGCCATACTGAATAACAATAAATGTCCTTACAGAAGATTTGGTTGGTCATTGATTCCCACTTAGCTCTTTTGCAAATATTTCAAGATTCCGTTCTAATAAAAAAAAACAAAAAGAAAGAACATTACATTCAAAAAATACAAAAATGAAAACGTTTTGAACAAAGTATATATAATATAGTGCATACCTTGCAGTGCTGGGTAAAATGGTGCCAAGGTCCTCAGAATATGAATAATATTATCTGTATCTTTACCCTTAAAAAGGTGAAGTAATTCTGGACTTAGGTGTCTTCCAGAATCTTGTGGTTTATTTGACAGAGAAGTATTTTCTGAAATAGCTGATGGCATGTTCTGGTCATCAGAACACCCACTTACACATTCTTCCACATCAGCATTTTGAACAGAGTCTGTATTGCGATTCTGATTGGATTCTCCTGTATGTGCTGTACCTGTACACATATTGTAGAAATGACCAGATGGTTTGTCAAAATGTTGACCAATACTGGTACTCTCAGGTCCACTGTGAACAAAACTGCAGTTATCCTGCTGTTCTTGCTGAGAAGATATTAGATTATCATATGATGTCTCTGTAATGGATACATCACAGTTATCCAAATTTAATGACTGGGAACATGATTCTTGTTCACTGTGTTTTAGATCATCATTTTCATTGGGATGATCCTCTTCATCATCACAAACACTATGCAAAGGTTGAACTTTGAAATGTGGAGATTTGAATGATAAAAATGGAGAAGTGGCTGAACCTGGTTCAGCATCACAGGAGAACAAGGTGAATGTGGACAATGCATCTAAAGAGGTCCTTCTGATCCTCTCCTTGCTTTCAAGTTCGGTGTTTATTTCAGAGGAATTTAATGATGGTGAGTTTGTACCCCAGGAGAACTTGGGATGTTTCTTGTCAGGATGATGGAGTTTGAAAAGTGCCTCCCACTTTTCAATATCTGGAACACAATTGACAAATTTATATAGTAACATAAAATCAACAGCTATTACAAATAACATGCCTTTCCTATAACTGGAGGATATGTTATACATACCTGTTTACACACCATCACATAATTTCCTAATAACCTAAGAATTATGCATGCTTTATATCTGCAACTAAATACACACTAAAGACTGTAATATTGTCCCTGGGGGCTATAAAAACCGCTATCTTCATCGCAATTTAATTTGCCTTTCTGCATTATTAGGTATAAAATGAATGACTCTTTGCAACCAACCAACCTATGAACTGTTTTAGGCATGCTTTTTAGATAGATCACATATATTACGATGACAGGCCTTTTTCTATTATTAACATGAGTAAAAATAAATAAAAGATGGAAAAAGTAATTCATTGTCAAATTTTGAAGCACTGATTAAACTATTTTATTTATTTTTTAATATATATATTTCTTCATTAAATTCAGCATATATTTATATTTAGATGCTGATTAGTATATATACACTTTAAACCTCTGCCCATATAACTCTAGCCCTCACCCTCATCCCTGCTATATGCCGGAACCACCTCTTCCCCTTTAATTCACTTAGCTTTTGAAGTCTTTTAACTTCACTAGATCTCCTACGGTACATGATACTGGATGTGTCTTATACCACTTGGAATTTTTCCAGGGGGAAAAAAAATACCTCATATTTCATGTCTGTAAATAGGATTTGCTTTACTCAGTAGCAGTCCTTGCTATTAATTTTATTCCTTCTAGGGCAGATGGAACAGGAAAGAAAGAGGACACCTGCAGTATATAATCCCCTCTTCTTCCTACCATTAGTGTCTCAACTTCACAAGCTTAAATAAAACACAATTCGTGGTACGAAATAAGAGTTTTCCTCTTCCTCCTCCTAAGCAGTCCTTACTAATGGGCAAGGTAATTTAAAGGACGGAAATAACAAATAAGATATATACAGGAAAGGTTTTAAATGACAGCACTCAAACCCTTTTTCCGAACTCAGCATCTGCTGAGGCCAGATCATCTGCTTTGTAATGCTTGGTAAATGTAAGGTCCAATCCACCTCGCTATAGTTGGTTTGGAGACTGCATCACCTTTAGTTAAAACGAAAAGATGTTTAGAACATCTAAAACAGCAGTGTTCTCCACAGTACTCTAACTAGATCTAGATTAAAGCAGTTCTTTCCTGCTTTTAGGATTAGTACGTAAAACTACTATCCAATATACTAGCCATGTTATATAGGAGAGGGGCGAGTTAGACACCCTGCATGACGTCACACTCGCTCTCATTCTGGATTAACCCAGGATTGGGTTTAACCGAGATTGAAACGGCCAGCAGAGTGCCTCCTTGCACATGCAGCAGAGGAGCAGGACTTACGTTCCAGGAAGGAACAGGGCAGCGAGGCACGCCATGCCTGAACCACTCCAGCGGCAGAGGGCCGGCCAGAAGAAAGTAAATGCTCCACTAAACATGCAGCATGCCCATCTAACCAAGAAGGAAAGAAGACACTAATGGCAGGAAGAGGATGGGACTATATACTGCCGGTGTCTTCTTTCCTGTTCAACCTACCTGAGAAGGGGTAAACCCAATAGTAAAGACTGCTTAGGAGGAGGAAGAGGGGAAAAACAAAAAACACAGACCTCTTTCCCACTGCTGGTGAAGCTGATGTCATGAAGAGTGAAGCTGATGTCATGTCACAATCACTCCCTAAACTTAAATTTATACAGTGGATAAACTGTTGTTGCCAATTCCCCCTACTCCTCTCCTCACTAGACAAATAGATTAAATTATAAACAAGTGTGTCTACCACACACAAAAGGTAACAAAAAAAGTCACAGCTGAAAACACCATCTGAAGCACACTGTAAAAGTAAAATGTACTAAGTGTGAAAATGTTTAAAGGTAAGGCAATGCTCAAAGCAAGTCAGGAAAGCACTTTTTTAGCATTACATCATGGTTTGGAACAATGGAAATGCCTTGGGAATATATAAGGCGACATAATAGCACAAACAGGCAATAATTGATTACAGCAGAAAATTTCAGAATCAAATAAAAGTGAGCAGAGAAGTACATCAGAATAAAATCAGGTTTGAGTACAGAACAAATGAAATACTGGACCAGAATAACAAATTCACAGGAATAGAACACTGGTCGGTAGGGGTTAGTACACAGATGATTCTACCAATTTAAATAAATATTAATATATGTGTGTATGTGGCCTTAATATTAGATAGGTAGGTACATATGCCGACAAAAAATAACATGCTACAAATATGATTTAAAAAACACCCTTTTTTCATCCTCCTCCATCAACCAATGAAAAAAACAAATAGTAAAAAAAAACAAATACACACATCCCAAATATACACATCCTACCTTTCACTCTGGTCTCAGCAGTGGAGGAAAAGCAGTCTCCAGCTGTGGTCAGTGATCAGGCTGAACTCAATGGATGGTCCCTGCGTACCCCATGTGTGGCCACTATTAAAGTATGCCTGTGATTCTAAGGCATCATAGATGCCCAGACAGGCATTAATGCAATCACTGCTGGTCAGTGTAGACAAATTGTATAGAAACAAAGTTGAAGGTTCAATTTATAGAAAAGGACTAGATCCAGAATTAAAAACACTTGCATTCCTCCTTTCCATATAGGCTTGTACTTTGGGTGATCCAAAATCTGTACATGCAAAGGTAACATCCTACCTCAAACATATACTTATTCAAAGTCCATAAATAATTGTCAAAACAAGAATAAAACCAGTAACATAGAAAGCAAAAGCAGCAAGGTTAATGAAATGAACACACAGTAACAGGCAGAGACTGTAATTTCTGAAAGGTATTAAATAAAGGAGCTGTAAAGGTGGACACATATGTGATATTTGCAATTCACATTTATATAAATGTATACATACAAGTCTGTGATACTGGCAGATGGCAAAACCACTAAAGCCTTTAGTCTGATAGGACTGAATGCTCACGCAAAACACTATAGAATGATTAAGAGAGGCTCCACATCCCCTTCTAAAAGATTTTTTATTTTTTTTTTTAAATCTACAACAGTGCTATGATACTTATAAGTCACCCACCTGTCCCAATACTTTAGAGCATCTTAAATTTAGCCTGCCTAAGAACCATTTTGGAAGCCCTCATCTGCAAGGAAGAACCAAAAGGACTGAAGACTCAAACCCTTGTGTTGATAAGCCTCTAATGACAATGCTTTACCCTGCATTATGGACTGTCTCTTTACTGTCTTGGAAGTTACACCTGACTATTAAAGCACCATTGTGGATCAAACACCACTACCAACTCACCCTCATTAGTGATCCAAATCCCCCATATGATTTAGTGTGGTTTGTGATACCATCAGTGGCGTAATTTCATACCAATTGCCCGGAGGCAAGATACATTTGTTGCCCCCCCCCTTGCTCGATCTTCCGCACATGCGCTGTGCAGTCTCTCTCCCCCCCCCTCCCTCATGTAAACACAATTCCCCATCTCTACTACACGCTGCCTCACACTGTACATGCCAGCTCACTGACACTCAGATCTGACCACATCTATTAACCATTCACTTCCCTGTAACAGGCCATCTCTGCTCACAGTGCACCTTCCATATGTATATAAATATATAAAAGTAAAATAAATCCTTGAATATTTTTTTTTTATTTGCTAATTATTAATTAGTTTTTATTATTGATTCATTTATTAGAAAGCAAGTGGGGGGGCAGAGGGGAGTGTATATGCTGCACTGAGCAGCTATGTGACTGTAGGTGGTAACACTTGCCCTGTGTGAGGTGTGTGGTGACTGCTATACACCAGGCTGCAGCTTCCAGCAGGATATACAGGAGGGGTGCTTCAGTGTCTCCTGTATATCCTGCTGGAAGCTGCAGCCTGGTGTATAGCAGTCACCACACACCTCACACAGGGCAGCTTCTTCTATATATCCCGATAGACTCCCCTCCATTCATATGCACACTGAAGTCCTAGCTCCCCCCTCCCCCGAGGGAGGGAGGAAGTGAGGGGCTTCAGTGTGCTGTATACTGTCTCCCCCGTCCCCGTGCATTAGCCAACCACACCAGCTTCATATAGAAATGAAGTTCAACTTCGTTTCTATATGTAATCTTCGGATCACCTCGCTGGACATCACCTGGAAGGTCAGTGGTGAGAAATGCGAGGGCCACCTCTGCCAGCCGGGCACCCCCTTGGAGCTGGGTGCCCGGCGGCAAATGACTCCACTGCCCCTGGATACCATATATAAGTACTGAGGACCACAAATTTAAAACCATAACAGTATATATCTACTGGACCATGCAGGATCCAGCTACACCAGTAAAGAGAAGTCAGTACAAATACATTAGATTGGGAACATGCTCTGGGTAACTTGTCCACTACATATTCCCAATATCTGAATCTGTTATTCTGTTATTACTGCCACAGAACTTTGACAAGTTCCTTTACTGTCCAGTTGACAGTAAAAATGCAGACTCTATACATAACCCATATATCCACCAGATCACTTTGATAAATAGAAAGCTCTAAACTTAAAAGGAAAGAAAAACAAATGATACAGTCTCATACTCATTCACAAAAAGAACAGTACTGGGTTTGTTTCAGTAACTGCAATAATTGCACACATGCTACCGTACAAAATAAAGCACACAACACAAAAAGAGATTGAATATGTGCATCCCAAAGATTTGTGCTTTTCCCTGGGGGACTGTGTACCGGAAAAAAAGGACTCTATACTTACCAGCACTGTCCTGCCTCAACTGGTTTCTTTGGGAACCACCCCAACCGACTGCAGTACGACGTAATTCTTTAATTGTTTCATTCACATAATCAGTGGACATTACAGCATGCTCTGTGGTTGATGAAGTAGCAGAGGGTGCATGGTGTTCTTTTTGAAAACCTGAAGTCTTTGGCTTGTTTTCATAACCTTTTGAATGAGATAAGGATTAAATATTTTTAATGTCACTAACTCCTATGACTTTCTTTGTTGATTCAAATGCAAATAATTCGCTAAGCAGCCTACACCTAGAACTAAAAACAATCAAAAAAGATGTACTGACATGTACTGAAGTTAGAAAGCTAATGAACAGACAATTAATCAAACATGTATATTGAACTTGCATACTAGATTATTAGACTGTATATAATATCCCTTTGTACCCCCTCTAAAACAGCAACTGTTGACACTGCAGATGTGTGGCTACAAATCCCAGCAGCCCCAACAGAGATATAAACTTGTTGTGCTGGAGTGCTGCAGGTTTGTTTATACCTGCACTAAAAAAATTAGCATAGTGAGAAAATATTGTAAATAATATAATTATATATGGTGAACATAGCTCCAAAGAGTGAATAATCATAACTACCAGAATTATCTATGGTAAATGTAAACATTGACAATGTATCTGTTGAGGAATATCTTGCTCTTTTTTTTGTGCTTTTGTCCTCTTCATCATAGCTTCTTTTTGAATGGTAATCCGTTGTATCTTCACAGTAAGAAGTGCTGGGAGATTGGGTGGAGTCCTTTTCAATCCACTTGTACATCCTTACATTTCTTTTGTAATCTAAAGGATGCAGGTATAATTATACAAATGTAAAGTGTATGCCTAAGAAAACCGTATAACAAATATTTGATAAATAATTGCAAACATAATGTAATAAATATTTCTGTTTATGTACACAAAATAGTTCCCGTTAATATGTGCAAATCAAGCAGACTAATTGATATAAAATAATTAAATAATTATGTATCTGCAACGTATTCAACATTTACATAAAAAAAAAAAACATTCTCCTCAGCTATCTATAAATTTACAACTGCACCAAACCACCAAACTGTTGGACACAAATGACATCTGTTGCAAATAGTGTTAGAGGAGGGAAGGGGAAGTATTTTTGTTCTTAGCCCAAGCTTAAATAACATTTTAAATTCTCACCAGTTCCTTTCATATTCACTCTTAGAATTCTGAACCTGGTTCTAAGCAGGTTAGGTGAGCTGGCACTGTTTGTGATGAGGTGGAGCCATCTTACCTTCTAAGGCAGACTGGTCTATCATTTAAAATTGTTTATGTAAATGATTTAGTGTATCTATTACTACTATTTTACAAAGCACTTAAAAACATTGTAGTATATATAATTTTAAATATTTAAATACCTGAATCCCTTGCATTTGTTCCCTCCTTGCTGTTCAGATTTTGATGATATTCATATTTGGATGCATAATCCTAGAATTGATTAGAAAAAAGAACATTCACAGAAATCTGTGTCTATAGAAAGTATCAGCATCTTGTTGAATCAAAAGTTTCAAGCACAGGAGTGTTTCTTTACATTGTGGAACATTGTTAATACTAATGAAATGCATCAAATGCACAGAATTGAAGAAAAAGTGAATAGGTTAACACAACATTGGAGGGGCTGAAATGTATTCACAAAACATTACTATTAAGCCAACTCATAACTCATATCTCTTAATTAAAAGCTGTATTAGCTATTGGTCATTATTTATTTACTTATTATTAACCATCACCCTAAATTTTACTATTTACTATTCCCTAAGAGATAACAGTAAGAGTGGAGTTAAAAACAAACAAAATAACATACATGCTTTGATTTTGTATTCTGACAAAACACATTCACTGCTGCTTCCAAATCATCTGCAAAACACTGTGCCAGTGTTGCTTCTTCTGCAGATGCAATCACAAATGTCTCCTGTGGGTAGACAACAAATGAAATTCTTACTATGCAGCTCTTAACAGGAATTAATAAGAGAGAAACTTTGCTAAAATTCAGAAAAAATTATTTTCCATGAAATAATTAGTAATATAGTAACCGAAGACTGAATGGGACGCTCCCTACACAGAACATACAGAGGATACAGTACATATTTAGGATTGTACTGTATTGAAATGCCTTACAACTTACCATATATTTTAAGATGCTCCCTTTCTGGGCTTCATTTGCAGAATGCTAATAGAAACAAAAACACAAGCATTAATGGATTGCTTCATGTTTTTAACATTATCATCTAAAACATAACAATCAACAACAGCTTAAACAAAACATGGCAAATGGCATTATTTGCTAAAACTCCATATAATTTTATTAAGATTGTCTTCAAGCTATGTAAACCTTTCACTGGGTTCAAGAATGGATAAATAAGTGGTTTAGCAACAAAGTTTTAGCATTTTAAGTGGAATCTTAAGAAAGTGAACTCTCTGGTCAATACACAAGTACCGTGTTTCCCCCGATAATAAGACACTTTTTTTTT
>JABWIB010001402.1:34003-45284 GCA_016617825.1 Platyplectrum ornatum | reverse complement strand
GTGGGGGGAGTGTTGGGGGTCAGGCTGTGGGGGGAGTGTTGGGGGTCAGGCTGTGGGGATGTTCAATATACCCGTTGGTTACCATATACCTGTTAATTGTTTGCAATGTTGCTATCCTATTGGCTTTTTACCCCACATCACACCAGTGCTTGAAATAGAAATGTAAAAATGGTGGTTTGGACATTTAGAAATGGTGGCATTGAAACATAGAGCTTTATAGAAGTGAACGGAGTTTATCATTTTTCAATAAAATCAGTGGTACCCCGTTCACAAAGAATCGGGCTGACTGAACTACCCGGGTAGTGTGCTCATTATGAGCAGCGCTAAAATTACTACTAACTACCCTGGTTCATTGTAAATGGTGTAGTTTGTGAATTACCAGGGTAATTCAGCACTGTGAACAGGGTGAATTACCAGGGTAATTCAGATCCACAGCTAACAACCCTGCTCATTAAAAACATATTTACCAGGGTATTCTATGTGAACGGTGTATGAGAGAAGAAACAGTATTCACTGCCAGTTAGCACCCTGCATAACAAGGTAAACAGGACTTGCACTATGTGGTAGATTTGTATGTCGTATTATAGGTACTGTATATCTAGTTAAAAATAAACTCCCTAGAAAGTAAATGAAACAAAATATCCCCTGATATAAGGGCCTGCTATGACCCCGATACTATTAATAAATCAAAGACTGATCTTTTGTTGCTTCAATCTTCAAAGTTTTTAATCCACAGCTATACTAGCCTAAATCCTTCCCAGACCCTGAATACGCAGATATGTATGGAAGTGCTGAAATGCTAGAGCGCTACGTTGAAATGTTCTTCGTAATCCCTATATTTTAAAGGGCCGCGATCAGAGAATAGCACAATTTCACTTAATGTTAATAAAAATACTTCAATCTATAATAATTTGAGATAACACTAGTGCTTACACTGGTGCTGCTCCAAACACATTTTATATATACGTGAGCAAGAGAAAAAAGAAAGGACCGTATTGTTTATATTGGAGGTACTCTCAAGAAGAACAAAATTCAAGTTATGATAAAAATAATATTTTATTCATTTCATGTTAAATAGTAGAAATATTGGATAAAAAGATGAATGTATAATGAAAAATAATAGCGCAGTCCCACCTACATTTAAATAACCCTTTTACTGAATATTTTTCCATTTCCCAAAATATTACTATTCACTGTGTGTTAATGCTCAATCTGTCAATCAGCAAAGCCTTCTAATATCCAGATACATAGCTCTCTAGTTATGCTAATAAATCATAAATCAGTTACTAGAATCTTGCTGTAATGGCTTATTGTAGCTTATTATCACAGTGTTTCTAGTGAGCATGTATTGGGCTTAACTTATTAGTTATCCCCTAGTGGCTTTATTATATATACGTCCAGCAAAGATCTAAATAACAAGTTATTAATTTACAAGCACCACAGAGTCCTAGTGACTTTTATAAGCCATCTAATATGGGCATAGACAAAATAATTACTATATAAATAGGTCAGTAGTGTGGGCTGCTTGAGCCTATGATCGCTTCGCCACCTAAGCTTTAACTAGTTGACATTAGCTCATATTTAAAATATCTGATACATGAGATTATATACATGAGTATTTATTTTAGGAATACATAGTGTATTGGGCATTCACGATGGCTCAGTAAGTAGCACTTTTCACTCTCATTGCTCCGGTTTCCTCCCACATCCCAATTAAATGTTGGTAGGGTAACTGGCAGCTATCTAACCCCCATTGTATAATATCTATCTATCGCCAGTGTCCTATAGAATGTAAGTTTGCATTCTACACGCCGCGTTGATAAAGCTATTTTACTCCTTGAAGCGCATGTCGGCACCCTCTCGTACTGAACATGGATTTGGGTTTGTTTTGCATATAATTTTTTTTATTTCCTGCATTGTAATCAAAATCTTTTGGACTAGATTTCCATATTTTATATTGGACTAGATTTTTGTCGATGAGATTAACTTTTTCAATTAATTTCCATAGGATGAATCCATTAAAAATTTTCATTATTGACAATAACCTGACCCCCAACACACTCCCCATAGCTTGACCCCCAACACACTCCCCACAGCCTGACTCCCCACAGCCTGACCCCAACACTCCCCATAGCCTGACCCCCAACACACTCCCCATTGAAATATTCAAAATGATTGATGAAGTGATGAAGAAAGTATAGTGAGTGAATTAAAATTGTTGTCCAAGAGGGCAGCTCTACTAAGCTCTTTTTTTAAATCTATTATTATTTTACTCAATGACAGGGCATACACAGAATGTGGTGACATTTTTCAAAACATAATACAGTAGTATGAATAATAGAAAAAAGGGAGGGAGAGTAGAGAAAACCAAAAGGGAAAGGGGAGAAAGACAAGAAAAGGAACAAGAACAAAGGAACAGCAGGCATAGAAGGACATCATGTATGATTAACCATGTTCTAGGGTATAAATGTAGGTTTTGACTCAACAGGAGGGAAAAGTAAAGGTGGCATTTTTTGTGAAATCGTTCAATACGGTTTTCTATGTCAATGCTGTGTTCTATGTACTTTGAACAGTACTAAACATCGGGGGGGGGGGGGGTGCAAGAATCACATGTCTGCCAACTGTGGCAAGCCATGTAGATGAGAACCCAAATCACAGTTGCAGAAATGGGCACACAGTAACAGTAAGAGAAAGTCCCAAAAATGCATTATTTTTTAACATGTCCAGAAGGCATGAAAAAAGGTGGCATGGGGATGAAGCCATTTTCCACATGAGTCAGTCTGCCAAATACAGAGTCCCTTGCAACATCCCCACTTTTCAATCTCACAGCAATTAAGTCCCCAATGTTTGTTCAAAGAAAGTAGAAGGAGGCCTTTTTGGATAAAGCGAGTCTTATAAACATTAGACTTGGCGATAGCTATTAGGCACATTAGGGCATCTTGAGAGCAAGTCTGGGAAGGAAAGGTTAATGTTTGTGTGTAGAGGTGGAATTGTAGGAACATTTAGTGCGAGTGGGGGAGGCAAAATTTAGAACGAAGGTCCTAAAAGGAGAGAAGAACACCACTGTGATCAAAGCCAGAAGTAGTAAGTAGTATGGAAGAGAAGGTTCGTAAAGGACCCATTCGAAAGCACAGGAACAAAGCAGTAGCACAGCAGGGGGGAAGGGATGGAAAAGAACATCCTCCTAGTCCATTTTGACATAGATTTTCCTCTGCAGCATCCAATCAGCGATATAACGGAAATGGATGATCAAATTAAACATGGCAGTGTCAAGAAAATGAAACCATCCTGGTCTTTAGGCATTTGAAATCTTGCTTAGAGGGCCAGAGACATTTGGAGAAGACCCTCTCAACACATTTAATATCCAAGGATGTAAAGCACATTGGCAGCATCTGGAGGAAATAGAAACGCTTTGGCAAAATCATACATTTGAGAACAACCGCATGTCCCAAGTGTAAAAGCTTACAAGTTTCCAACTTCCCAAAGATGTCCTTTAAAATCAGGGTGAAGTACTGTGATGTAATGCCAAGGGGGAAGCAGAGATCTTGATACCCATATATTTGATGGAGTGAGGGGCAAGTTTAAACTTCGCGGCAACAGCAGGGAGCCACTGTAGTCATTGGGAGTAATTAAAAATTTTGGAAATTAATTATCTAGAAAATTTACCAAATTGGGAAATTAAAGAAATTATGTTATGGCGAGAGGTGGAGAGTCAGATATAAAGAGAAGCATGTTGTCAGCAAAAGGGGCAAGTTTAATTTCCTGGCTACCTACTGTAAAACCCTGTCTCGTGGAAGGGGGGGGATACCCATTTTTATTTGTCTGCCACTGAGGTAGTTCAGCTGTTTCAATTGTTAAAAGACCTACAGGTGTATATTGTGTTGCTGTGAGGCCAAATAATGCAGCTCCTGTATGGGAGGCCAGATTCAGTGAGGCAGGCCCCATCCCACACCACAACTCTGATTCCTAGACTCAGCTTGGGTTCTTCTAGACCAGGAGATGGGACTGGTGTGCACTGATTACTAATCCTATTTATACCATTGTTACTTGTTCCCGCATTGTGCCAACCACCATTTGGCACAATAATTAGTCACCCTAATCCCAGGTTATCTGATGAGGAGCAGTGCCGGTGGAGAACTCTTCACCTCTGTCTCTACTGGGCCAGGTAGGATCATTTCCTACAGCAATATTCACTACATAGGTCTTGGTCACCTGCAATGCATTTACCTATTGCCGTCGTGGGAGCGTGTGCTCCAGTGGCCTCTGTTGGGGCGTTTTTCCCTATGTCCTGTTGTCGTGCCCACTATGGGTTCTATCTGGTGCCGAGGGGCCTACCCCAGCAGCCAAAGTTGAGAAGTGTGTCTCATTCTTTACANTTGGGGCTTGGTGAACACATGTCCGCTCAGTCAATGAGATTAGTGCCATGTGCCTTTCAGTCCATAGAACCCGTTCCTCAGAGGATTCCGTCCTGTGCCAGTGCCATGTACATTTACTCACTACAGCGACGGCCACTTACCCGAGTGCCACGGTGCTGGCTGCTTACCCGGGTGCCGCCTACCGGCCGCGTGCAGCATAGCGAGCTGGTGCCTGCCGCCCATGACAAGTCATCATTAAAACTACCAAAATAAGCGCTTTCAAAAATTTATACTTTTTTTTTTCTTTCTTTTCCTCACTCTGGCTACCAAACTACCAAAATAAGCGCTTTCAAAAATGTATACTTTTTTTTTCTTTCTTTTCCTCACTCTGGCTCCCTAATAACGTTTTGTGGACTTCCTGAGCCCATAAATCTACCATCAGGCTGAACTGGAAGTTCATGTTCAGCAACTGTCCGCTACAGTTCAGGACCTGGACAATGTCATAGGGGGTCCTGCTGGGCCTACTGAGTTTCCTGGGTGGTGTGACTCCTGGTCATCCTGTTGCTTCTCACCTCTCCATTGCATCATTGGATTTCTTCACAGCCACTGCTCTGGTGTCTGCTAAAATTCTCCACAGTGTGCAGGCCTGCATCTCCTCTGCTTCTCTATATCCAACTATTGCACCGGGCTCCTCCTGTGCTCCCCCTGCCTCATATAACTGTCCACTGCCACCTTGTTGCCACTGTGAGATCTTGGATGCGTGTATCTCACCCTGCTAACTGCCCGATCTCAATTATCTCTCGTCTGGACCCTTGGATTCTGCCTGCTATCTACTGTTGCTAACTGAAGTTTCTGCTGGAATCTTCCACAGCGGGACTTCAATCTACTCACCTCAGCTGTTTCCTGTTTTCCACCACTCCGGTCCAAATTAATGTGTGCCATTTACTTTCTGGCCACTGGCTCCTTTCAGTCAGTGTCTGGGAAGGTGCTAAGCATTTCACAGCCAACATTTTCCAGACACTTATCTCAAGGGTTAAATTCTCTATGTTAGATCATGCACAAACATGTCTGTTTTCCCAGCCAGGACGCAGAGTGGCAAGAGCTGAAACTGGCAATCTATGAGCTCTCAGGTTTTCCATTTGTACTGGGCACCATAGATTGCACTCATATTGCACTGGGACCATCTAGAGTGAGGTCTTTTGTCTAAAGCAATAGACATCATTATCACTCCCTCAATGTACAGGTGATCTGTAATGCTAAGGAGAGAATTATGAGTATTTATGCCAGCTTCTCTGGCTGTTGTCATGATGCCTATATCCTGGATCAGTCACCCCTCGCTCATCAGTTTGAAGCTGGTGAAACACCAACAATGTCACATTGTTTTCATAAATAATCCTTGATACGGGTTGCTTATGACTTGTATTTGTTCCTCAGGTGACTCAGGATATGGGTGTCACTTCTGGCTAATGACACCGCTGTTGCATCCTGATACTCCAGCACAACACCAATATAACGAGGCCCACTACTCGATTTGTGATAGAACATACCTTTGGGCTGTTACAAACTCGGTTTCGTTGTCTTGACCAGTCAGGTGGCCAGCTCCTCTACTATGGTGGCAGATTGTGTGGTCGTGCTGTCTGCTACATAATCTGGCCTTACAACAACCATGGTCAGATGAGTTAGTAGCAGACAGTGTCAATGCAGGGGATAGTAAGCCACCTAATCAGAAGCACAGTAGGTCAGGGCTCTGTAACTAGATTGTAAACGCCTTTTTTGCATGCGTTTTTGTGGCATTGTACACAAAAACACATGCTGGTGATGCGATAAGTGTTGAGGTTATTAGTCTCGTCTCCATTCCTTTTTGCGGCTTAAAGTGGAGCGTGACGCATTCCTCTTCATCGTCTAATTTGTATTGTTGCAAAGGTGAGATATGTTAAAAGAAAAAAAAAATCTAAATTAAGTATGTCAATAATTTGATGTTCACAAAATGTATAAAAAAAAATACACAAAATAGATTTATGGTCAACTTAAATTCACAATGTGTTTCAAGCCATATGTTGTGAAATATTGTGACCATGATACGACCAAGCCATTATAGTGGTCATTTCAAACATATATATGTGTTCGTCACATTACTCTGTTTTGGCCAATACATTAAGTGCATTATTTTCAATGTAGGCGGCAGACAACATTTGGCACAGTGACTGTACATATGTTTGTATAGCACAATACTTTGAGTGTACGTCATTACAGACTTGATTAGTTAAATTCATTGGTTTTACTATGTAACCTGTTTTGATTTTACCACAGATGGCGAGTTGTCCATAAGGATATTTTTTTCCAACATCACATCTACTGTTGTGTAAAATTAAGTGTAATAGGCCAATGTGGAAGAAACACCTCTGTTTTAGCATGGGATTTGGAGGTGCAGACAGCACACCATATATATATATATATATATATATATATATATATATATAAAACCGTGTTTCCCCGATAATAAGACACTGTCTTATTATTTTTAAAGGAAAAAAAAACACCATAGGGCTTAATTTCGGGCTTACTTTATAGAACACTGGACAACACTGACACTATATCCCAAGTGCTGCTGATATAATGCCCCCTGACACAGACTATCTGTAATATATATGTACATATACACATAGTGGGGATGGCACAGCCTGTCATTAGCAGCATGGTGTCAGGGGGAAGCTTGTTCCTGCAGCCACAGACAGGGGGATGAGGGGGCCACACACTGACACTGAGTGATAAACTCAGACATTACTCACCCCTCTGCCTGCTCTCCCTGGTATAAGCCTCAGCTACCTGGAGATTGTGCTGCACAGGGTTGCTGGAAGTCCTCTGCTTGCTGCACAGAAAGGATTAAGTGCAGGCAGCCCGGCTTCTGTACTGTGCAGGCCAGCAGAGGATTTCCAGCAGCCCCTGTGCAGCACAATGTCTGGGCAGCTGACACTTCTACCACGCTGTGAGATCGTGAGTAGGGGAGGGGGGAGGAGGGAGCCTGCACAGGAGGCCAGCGTCTCCTGTCATTGTATGGTGCAGCATTCATTAAAGGGGGAGAGGGAGGGGGCGGCGTGTGTAGGGCTTATTATCGGGGAAACACGAGAGATATATATATATATATATATATATACACATACACCATTAGCATACAAATTTATATATATATATATATATATATATATATATACACACACACATATTATATATATATATATATATATATATATATATATTTTCATCTCTTGTTACACTGATTTATATTATGTAAGAATTTGTTACTGAACAACATGTAAATGCACAATGCTTTATCCTGAGTGTTATATCTTCTGGACAATCGTTATTGAGGTAACATTGGGATTTAAATATCATAGTTACTGGGAATCTGGAGCAGATAAGGAATAATATCTCCAATTACAATGGAAACTACCTTTGTGAGTTGCTTATAAATATTAGTATAATTAGTAAATGATTATTTAGCATATTTGCTGCAAGATAGGGGACAACAATACCTTTTTACAGGGAGAATAAACTTGTATGAATAAGTCATCCACTTTGATGGTTAATTCTCTGACATTTAAAATTTATTAAAGATGGAGGTCTACTTAAAGTATGCAATACAAAAGATTTGTAAAACAGCATTTTATTGAACACAAAGCATGTAGAAATATTAACACCAGGCTACGAGAAAGAAAAGAAAATAATTTTCTGACACCGTAGATCAGGTCTGGGTTTCCATCACATCATTGATCGTATGAAAAATTTAAAGGAGATTAATCTAATGCTCCAGTGTTAACAAGCACCTGGGCAAGCATTTCAAGGTTTACATCTGTAAAGAGAAAGAATAAAACAGATATAGCAGGTTCCCATTCAAAGAACTGATGACATGAAACTGTTTTGCTTCAGCATTGTTGTAGTCTTAATAATAAATACATATGGGTCATTTACCGTGAACAATGATTAATGCTAGTGTTAAGGTCATATGTGTGTGGGCTGTCAAATGTTAATATAAACAAAAACACAGTTTTGCAAGTATCTGGCTATTGTAAGCAACTATTACTTTGAACTGAAGGTAGATCCAATGTACAATCTGCCCTGTCTTGTCACAACCAGCTTACGTATCAGTTTATAGACAGCTTAAATGTAGAAAATTTTGTTTCATTCAGAATTGATGTAACATATGACAATCCTTACATGAACAATTCTTCTTGAGGTACTAAAAGTGAGAACTTACCCTGAAGGGCTGGATAAAAAGGAGCTAGAGTTTTGAGGATATTAGTCACTGAACGTGCATCCTTCCCTTTAAGAAGCAGAAGTATGTCAGGGCTCAGAGTTTTGGAAGTTTTTCCATGAGTATGTCTTGAAGAGGATGACATTTCAGATGACTGCTCATGAAAACTGCTACTCTGAGAAGATGGCTTATCTGTATCTGTCACAGTTTTAGTCATGGGTTCCTTTGGATCAGATGACACAGGAAGTCCACTTCCAGTTGCAGCTTCAAAGTTTGAACAGCTGTTATTTGAGCTACTTTTTGATATAGGTGTATTCTGTTCAAGAAGAAATTGGCCAGGTACACTAGTCTTGTTATTGTCAGAGTCTGTAATAAAAGATAAATGAGGTTATTCAGAAAACACAGTTTATATAAACCCAACACTATATACAGGTTACACAATAATGGGTTACTATAGCTTTCTGAATGCAATACTCAGTAACATAATATTCTTCATTTATGTTAAAAACTAAACTGGGTATGTAATCATTTATCGGTTTGAGTAAAAATCTACAAAACAATCTTACTATATCAATATGATGCAGACAATTTAAGGCTGATAAAAGATGAACAAATACATGCCATGACAAAATTTGTGTGAACAAGTGTCAGATGCAATTCACAAATGTGAATGTCTTCTGGACAATGCAAATTAATGAAATTTACAGAGTGCAAACTGATGTAAGTTCAAATCATCATCATCTTCAGAAAACCTATGAACCTTGGAGTTATGATTTAATAGTTTTAAATCATTTTCAGACATACACATAGAAGTTGATGGCTCTGCATTCTCTTGTGGAGTCTTTTGTGCTTCATGGTTTAAACCTTGAAAATGGGATAAAATGTCAGATTCTTTCAAACAAAACAAAAGCATTTAAATGAACAAGTACATTATTTACTTTAAAACTGTAATAAGAACACCAATGTGTATTTCTTTGCATTTCTTAATTGTAAAAAATGCAATGGCATTGCCGTTTGTGTAGCAGGGAAATAGTCCAAAAACATCAAAGGAAGAATCCCATATAACAATGCTGTAGTATGCTGAGTAGCAAAGAGTATCAAGACTCCTTGACACATCAAAACCTGTGCTGAGACAGGATTTTGCCACTTGAGACTCATTCTCCTTGATAAAGAAAATCATGTGTACTGTATATTAAAACACATATACAATTCAAAGTTGTTTAAATTATGCAAAAATTGAATAAAATTTACAATAGAATTCTGCACCCACATACTATTTCATCAGTAGTAGTAAAATATTGTGGTCAAAATTCTGTAATCTTTTTAGGTCCATGTGGCTACACATTTTTAGGTACACTCAGGGCACTACATTTTCACAGTTAAAACGCCTTCTGGACAGGCTGAGGTGGTGTAGAAGAATTAATCATACAGCTTTGGCAGTGGCAAGACTTCTGGACATAGGGAAAGCACTCCAATAATATTAAAGTCTGTCACCTAGAGCAAGTAAAATGGTTTAAGATTTTACATACCCGATGTTGAGGTGTTCTCACAATTAATGTTTTCAGAAACAACTGGAGACAGTGTCTAGAAATCAAAATTTCCAGCATTATCTTGTAGTATTAAATATTTTGTGACTGAATAATAAACATTTAAATACCTACATTTGTATTTGTGAAGTCTTTTTCCACAGTGGATCCTGCATTCTGTCAACATAAAATGAAAAATAAGTCTGAAATGTATATAGGAAAGAAAAATATTGAAATCTGATATACAAAACTCCCCAACTCTTTGCCTATACACCTTTGAGGTTATATACCTATTAACAAATACAAAGTTATGTGTAATGACTGCTTTTGGGTTTGGGAAGGGGGGGGGGGGTTACCATAAAGCTGGTTGGTGACTGGAATTGTATTTATGTATAGGGTGGCCAATTTCAGCCGTAAGTCTGTAAGTAAGTGAAATGAAATAATAAGCAAGCAAGTCAAATGCTAGCATCTAAGCACACAAATTTGTGGACGATTTGTAGTCCCAATTTAAAAGTAGCTTAATTTTGAATGTAGAGTATTTAATTTTATTTTGACACATGCATGCATATTATGCAAATTATTTAAATTATGGCAAATCCTTTACCGATTCACATCACTTAACATCAAGAAACCAAATATTAAGACATTTACCTCGAGTCCTTTACATTTCAAATAATACATCTCCAGACGGTCATTCAGCTGCTCAGTCAGTTTCAGCACTTCAGCTGCCTCCTCCCGGGAGGAGATCTTTAAATTTCTCTAGAAATGTTTACATAACATTTTTACATAATGTTCATATAAAAAGTAAAAAAATATATACTTTATATACTCTAGTATAAGCCTAGGTTTTCAGCAAATTTTTTTTGTACTAGATGCGACCCCCTCGGCTTATACTTGTCATTGTCCTGTATGATGCAAGGATGTGAGCTCAGAGATAAGATGGAGCTAAGGTAAAGGGGGGGTGGGGGGGGGGAGGAGTGTGACACTGGCAGACAGTATGCCACTCACCCACCACACTGAGCCCACAGAGCTGACACAGGCACAGGCTCTACAGGTTACAGCAAGGTACAGGAGCTTTACATTGCCTTATATGTCTTACAGAGCCGGATTAAGACTCCACGGGGCCCTATGCTGTTAACCAATTTTGG
>JABWIB010001402.1:22111-33353 GCA_016617825.1 Platyplectrum ornatum | reverse complement strand
CCGTCAATACGCCGCGCAGTGCCTGTAGGGAGCGTGCGTCTCTTCCCGGTGTCTTGCTGGGATACGCCGCTCCTCGTCCAGCCAGCCCTTCCGAAGCAGTCAGCCCCGGGCCGGATCACCACGCTAGGCGGGCCCAGGAGACCAGCCGGGCCCTAGTGGGTGATCCGGCTCTGATGTCTTATATTAACCACATGTACACGTTATTTTCTCCCTTACGCAAACAGTGTCTTTTAGCTCATGGCTCATAGGCGCGTATAAAAATACATGGTCCTCCACTACCATAAGAGACAGGAAAATGCAACTCTTTGCGCGGGATTGAATCGGCCCCATAGAGACCAGTGTCAATGCAGACCTGTGGGGGCAATGATCCATCAGTGTCATGAGTGACATTAGTCTTTCACAGGGGTGACAGACAGACACTGGGGGGTGGGGGAGGTTGGGTTTTTAGGTGAAATTAGGTGCCTCAGCTTATATTCGGGTCTACTTACACTGCTTTATGATTTACTGTATATATTTGAGTATAAGGCAAATAATATATTTGTCATTAAAAAATGGAAAGGAATAGAATAATAATAATAATAATAATAATAAATGAGAATATGGATATGCTATATAATTATCCCACAAGCAGACACCAAATGGTCATGAATCTTGTTACACCACTGCACACAGATTCCACAGTTATTACTCTAATTGTTAGGGAACTGCCTCACACAGACTCACAGATTCATGTTGCCCCTTAACATCTTTCAGAGATCCTTAACACTACAAATCCAAGAACCTTGCTACCAGCAATATGTCAGGGTCACTGAATCTTACAAACATAACAGGATCACTAATGCTGGGTACACATCAGAAAGATAATCTTTAAAATGCAAAACATGCATTTTGTGAGTACACATCTAACAGATTTCTGCTGTGAGGGTCATTTATCTGTTGATTGGAAAGATGATCTTTCTGATGTGTACCCAGCTTAAGCCCAGGGCCTAAATTTACTAAGCAGGGAGATTGAAAAGTGGGGACGTTAAATGTCACACTGAAACCCACCTCCTCTCCCATGTTCCGTTCGCTCTAGAATGGACCGTGCTGGGCATCCTCCAGGTACCTTCTCAGGTAGTCATTGCAAAAAACTGCTTTTGGCTATAAATTCTGCTGGTAAGAATACCATTCTCCAACATTGATTGGGTTNGGGACCTATCCCGTTATCCCTTTACAAGGAAAAACTGTTTTATATCTTTTGAATGGAGTGGCTTGAAGTTTTTTAAATAAGAAATTGCGGGTGGGAAAATTTTTATCTCTGGTTTGACAGCCCGCATGCAGTTCAGTCTCAGGTCTAGTTTTGAGGATACTCCATGGTATCTAAGACATGCAGTTGCTGGAGACCCCACCGGGGGGTGCCGCTGTGATACATGCGTGGAGTAGGTGATTGGCGGCCCACGGCCTAGACTGCTGCACTGAACCAGTTCCAACCTTACATTAATTTGTCACATAGGATTGCCAGTTGCACAAATAATGCAGTGTCCAAAGGGTTAAAGGGGACCTTTTAGCCCTTTTTAACCCCCAAATTAGCCTCATGACTTTATATAGTTTGGTACAAAACATATACTTACAGCTGTTTAAAATTATAATCTGATCATCAGATCTTTTTTAAAAAGTGCACAATATATAAATTTATAGGGGCATTGTTCGGCAGTAACTTGCTGGGGTCGTGTAAAAAATTTTTGTCAGATGGGGTCCCAGAGCAAAATAGATTGAGAACCCCTGTGGTAGGGCATTTCTGTTCTTTCTGATGATTGTTACTTTAATGTATCTCTCCCGATGTATTTTGCATATATTTATCAATGACTGTGTTCTTGTATATGGATACATTTGTGCAATTGTAATTATTTATGTGATGCTTGTTCAATAAAATGTTTTGGGAAAAAAAAAGAAAGAAAAGTGGGGATGTTGTTTATAGCAACCAATCATATTCAAGTTTAGTTTCATTTTACATACTCGAGAAGGTGACCCTGAATCATCTCCACTTTTCAATCTCCTTGCAATCTCTCTGTTTAGTAAATTTAGGCCCTGGTCTAGACACTTTACCTAAGGAGTCTAGAAATGAATCCACCTTTATCTTCAAGCACCACCTCCAAATTCAGTTTGCAACCACACGTTGTATAATGGCAAATGTGAGCCTATTCTAAACTATGTAATACTTGTATTACTTTGTATCAATATGTGATCTAATTTATATAACCATTCCTGAAATAATAACCACAGCTATCAGACTTTAATCACCCCATGACATATTCCACAAAAATTACAATGTACAGTAGCCCAAGCAGTACAAAACTTGTTTTACTGGCTGTGGCCAGACAGAAATGAGAACCTGTCTAAGCGGTGGTCCTTTGTGGGTTGATGGTTCCAATATTAAAAACAGAGAATTTTGGGTTTACTAGTTATGAAATAATATACTTTTTCCTTAGCAGATAATCTTTCCTTTGATCCTAATTTATCATATGAGCCCAGCTATGAGTGTCCCTTGTCCAGATTAAATTAGCAATATTTTTTTTATCATTGTGCAGGCATTTCAAATAATATAATCCAATAAATATCTATATATACAGTACATACACACAAATATAGCAAATCAACATACCGAATACAATACGGCCAGTTTTCTTCTATAGACAGGACACTGTAAAAGAATTAAAAAAAAAAACAACATACATTTTAGATACAAAAAAAATAAGAAAAAGATATATTAGTGCCTGTTAATACAGTTTCCTCAATTCACCAATGACAGCACTAACACCTAAGTATATTTCTTTTGTTTGTGTCTTGCTACTCCATTCAGCTGAAACTTCAATCTGACATTCTTAAACATACATATAAGCATAAAATAATTATTACACTGGGCTAGGAATAGATGTGCTACCTGTAGAACTAGGTGATACCTTGAAAAGTACTATGAAAAAGTCTTGTTCAGGGAAGGTCTCTCTGTGGGGTAACTCAGTTCTGGATGATTAAGCCAATAAGTATTTATCTAAATTACCATTTCCCTGGGTAGCATTCCCACCTGCTGAGGTTGTTCACCACTGTTCACCGCAGCGTTAATATATTGCTTTGATATCGATTACAGACTGTTCAGCTGATTCAAAGGCGTCGTAGTAAAAAGACGATCATATCAATCACAAAAATCAATCTAGATTACAAATTATTTCTGAATAAAATATATTTCTATGTAAGACCCATGTGTATGTGACAAATATTAAATTGGTGCATAAGAAGTCTTATCAGGATGTCAGAAACGGAGTGTCTCAGCAAGAGGTTCCTGACTTTTATGGCCCTGCACCCAACTCTCAGGAGTTTGATTTGCATCTACAAGCAAATGGTCAACTTCAAAGGAATCCTAAGTGTATATACAACTGAGTGAAACTATAGTGCAGTTCATGTGTTCTTATCATGAGCCGTGGTCTGTCTTGTTATATGTCTGTCATTTCTTTATGTCAAACTATTCTATCAATAAGTCACTGTATTAATGTCTAATACTGTGTTATTTCTCTGCATGCGAGGATGTATTCATTAAGCTATATTAATGTTAGAAACTTTATTAATTATATCATCAGTAAATTATTATATTTTGATACCACAGCAATTGGTTATTGGACTATCACTAATTAAAATTTCAAGTAAACGATAAACGGAGGCTTGCCAAATTTCCACATCCTCCAGATTCAGGAACACACAACATTCTGACAAATGGGGAGATAAGGTATGAATTGTAAGAAATCATAAGGTGTAGTGTTGGTAATTTAAAGGAATTCAGGAAATAAATCCAGGGATATCAAGTGAAATGGTGATTTAAGTTTTTTGTTTAATAATAACATGTATCATTGCTGTGTACCATTTGTAGACTGATAGAAATACATTTGCATCTTAAAAGCACTGGTAAAGTATTTTGTAAGCCGTTTAATTGTTCTCTGCTTGACCTAAGTAACTAAACTCTTATATAGAGATATGTTTTTATGGATAGAATGTTATCAAAGGTATTAGCAGAGGTCTATACTAAAGCTGGGTACACATCAGAAAGATAATCTTTCCAATCAACAGATAAATGACCCTCACAGCAGAAATGAGCTCAGTGTGTACTCACAAAACATGCATTTTGTGAGTACACATGTAACAGATTTCTGCTGAGAGGGTCATTTATCTGTTGATTGGAAAGATTATCTTTCTAATATGTACCTAGCATTACTCTTGTGTTTAATATATGTTGTCTGAAGTTTGTTGTTTGTTTTGTGGAATACATGCAATGTGAAGTATAGTGAGCTTTTTGTGCCAAGGAATCATGTGCGATTTATGATCCCCAGCAACAGTAACTGTAGCATCCAGACAGCACATTCCTCAGCGAGAAAAGCAAAAGCATTATGTTGATTCTGATGACAGCTAAAAAGGTGAGCAGGGTAGGACAGCAAATTTCCTGCATCCTTCATCAAAATGGTGATTCATTCCATGCCCAGGTCACCTCCTTAGAACAGTCTTGGAAAAGACAGAGCATGTGGCCTGGTGTTCTCAAATAAGAGCAGGGTGCTTTTCAATAGCCAGCCGGATTTCTTTTTCTGTGCAGGTAGCCGAGACACCGAAATATGACTGGTTGCCGCCTGGCATTGGTAGCATCACAAAGGGGTCCCAGTTGATGCGCACACTCCACAGTCACAGTAGTACAAGCCCGTAAATATGGAGATGGGCAGGTAAAGTAGTAGTAAGGAATATAAGCAGTGGTCGGATTCAAATAAATTAACAACCGGTTCTATGCCCAATGGATCCACCCAATCCCCACCCTGACTCCACCCATCCCCGCCTATTCTCATCTGCAATCGGGAAAAAATTGAATTTTTATTTAAAAAAAAAAAAAAAAAAAAAAATACCATTAACCCTAATAATTGCTGAAGTATATCTAGACTACCGAGATCTGAAAAACATAAATGTTCTGTAAAGATAATTTACTATATTAGATTATGCGGTCGATGTTTCCTAGTTATGTTCTGACGACCAGTCCCGGTTATTATCTGAATGCTGGGCAGAGATGCACAGCTTCTGCGCAGCATAACTAAGTTTAATAAGTACAGTTGGCACTCATTAACAACCGGTTCCGAGAACCAATACTAACATTAGGAAGTGGTCCTATAGATCCAGTGAGAACCTGCTGAATCCCACCACTGAATATAAGTCAGGACCCTTGAGGGACTCAGGAAGGCTGATGTCCCACGAACTATTCAACCTGAAATGGTTTTCTAAGTCATCTAACTTATTCCAGATCTGCTGTTGCTCCTTGTGGAATGTAGTAGATTGCTTGTTAAGCATAGATGCCCACTGTGTATTCCAGCTTAAGGACTCATTCATAAGTGTGATCTGTTCCTTTATGCCCTGCAGAGCTGTGGTGAACATGTGAGCCAATCGTGCCCTGTCCTGGATGGCTTGCACCATTACATCATAAGTAACAGGATCTGGTGCAGTCACAAGCTAGCTCTGCACGGTGTCTCCAGGAGGAGAAACCAGCAACGCTGGGCTTTGAGGGGACCGAGGGAGAAGCACCACCTTATCCCTAGTGTGATGATCCCATGACTGCTGCTATCTTAGCTACTACTTGCTGACTGTCCTGCCTCGTTTTCTGGAGTTTGGCCAGCATAGTAACAAAAAGGAACCAGGTCATTGGCTGGGGTCACTACGCTGAAGATGAGACAAGGTATGAGCCCTCGTCTCAATGTTGGAATCTCCCGATAATTGGGGGAGCTGCAGTAAAGAGCAGCAACATACATGCCTGCCTGCCTGCCCATTTGTCACTCCGCTGTATGAAAGACTTCTTACACAGGAGTCTGCATTTGGGGGAAAGAGTTACGTAATGGAACACCAAGAGCAATACTTTTGGTTTATATTACAATTTCCCAATCACTTCCCAAAACAAAAAAAAAAAAAAACCACAAACATAGCTGCAGATTGTTTTATAGACATACATGAACAAAAATAAAAAAAAAGTTTATTAGAGCAAAATTTACTTACATGTTGTGGTTTGTCATCAGGTCTAATGAGAAAAAGAAAAAGAAAAATCTTGAAAAAAAAACCATTTAAAAACTATTAAAGTAAAAAAAAAATTATGAATAAAGTGCAAATAATGAAATTCATACAGGTGAAATGCAAAAGTTGAATATTGTGAAAAAGTTCATTTATTTCATTAAATTAGCNTCAAAAGTAATATATAGACTCATTACAAGTAAAAAGAGATATTTCAAGCCTTTTCGTTTTAAATTTGTTGATTGTGGCTTACAGCTTTTAAAAACCCCAAAATCTCACAAAATTAGAATAATGTGAAAAGGTTCAATATCCAGAGTATCATCTTTACATGTAAGTGTAGACTTGAGCCAATCCATGATGCAGTGTGAGTGGTGCACATCTGTTTTCGTGTAATTGCTTGCAAAGAAAATACTTGCCTCCCCTGCAGTTGAATGTTTGGCTTTGCCCAGGTCCACACACACTTGAACCTGGTTTGCACTTACTCCCAAACGCTGGAACAGCCCAAAAGTGTAACACAGTTCTCAATCACATACATACATAGCAGCGTCTGGACTCCCCCCCTCACTGAAGTACTTCTTAATCCTTCCTCCAAAAGGTGGGAGGGAGTGAGGGACTTCAGTAAAATAGATGCTCTGTCCCGTGCCAAAAAATCTACACATTCCAGCCTTGTGCATCTGTGACAGAGACATGATGGGGATACCGGGGGTTGACTTATTTTCAAGTCAATAAGTTTTCCCTGTTTTTTGTGCCTCAGCTTATATTCGGGTCGGCTTATACTCGGGTATATCCTGTAAGTCTACCAGGACATTTTAAATAATTTCATGCAGATGTTGACTTGTTGTTCATGCAGATGTTGAACCAAAACCTTTTTTGATGACCGTGGGATTACTGTGCTGGATTGGCTAGCAAACTTGCTGAAAGGCATTGCCAGATAAAATATGAGAGGAGAGACATAAGACTGAACAATGTAGAAGAACATTTCAGCAGTGCTACAGGCTAATAGCAACAAATACATGCCACATTATGTCACTAAATTGTAAAAAAAAAAGGGACCCAAACCAAGTACACATGCACGATAAAACTTTTCAGCGGATTGACATTTCTGACAAATTTAATAAAAAAAAAAATAAATAAATAAAATGAATAAGGTTTGTAATACAAACCTTATTCATTTTATTTATTTATTTTTATAAAATTTGTGTAGTTTCCCTTTTGTGGTTCTAAGCTGTAAACCATAATGTTGTTTGTTTGTTTGTTTTTTTTGTTTTTTTTTTTTAAATTAATGCTTTTAATATCTCATATTGCCATGGATTGTCATATTGACATGGACACTCTATGGACCAGGAAAGCAATGCTGGTGAAAAACGCTAAGCACAGTGGTTCCGTTCTCACCCACCACGCAGTTAAAACTATACTGCAAACCTTAACTCAAACAAGAAAATCAATTAACTCCAAAAATACAACTTTGCACACTTACCCGAATACCTCAAATTGGGGGGGAATCCATGATGCTGTATAAAAAACATGAAATAAAAAAATAACTGTTCATACACAGACTGCCTTGTATTCACAACTACCATAGCAAAAGCACTATAGCTAAAACAAACTGATGGATGCAAGATACAGTAGGTCAGTTCCTGGGCCTTAATATGGTGGCGGGAAGGGGGGGGGTGTTGTGTGGCAAGAGGACCAACGTAGAGGTCACCATTTTAAAAATATAATGGTATGAGAAAGCAATAAAGCAAATTAAACATCATCAGGCCAATCACAGCAAAACAATCTTGCAAAACAAAAAGGTCAGTGCTTAAAGCTTTGATTAATTTAACCATGTATAACACCAGCAGGTGTTGTTCACTTTGGTGTTAAAATTGGTGGGTTCTAAAAATTTAAAAAAAGTTTGGTACAGTGTTAGCCAGTTGAAAAAAATTACTTTTGTTGTTCTTCAATCAGGAAAACAAAAAATAGCAATCTTACCAATATGATACCTTTTAATGGCTAACAGAAATAAAAGCAACAAATGTAAAAGTGCAAGCTTTCGAGACTACTTAGGTCTCCATCAGGCATGGTATAACACACGTTCTGCTTACAATGCATTAGACGGCAGTGACCCTCTGATTATAACTCAAATTTGCGTCTGGGGAACACTGTTTTCAAGCGGGATTTATGGCACACTACAATATCTAAAGAATCTAGTCCAGAGATAGTGGGGGCATCAGGGCTCTGGACTCTGCAACAATGAAACTTTCACACTTCTTATCTGTAAGCTAATAAAGGATTTACTCTCCAACTCATCCTTTTCTCTGCTCTGGTGTGTGTGCTTCTTCACATGTCTTGTTATACCATGCATGAAGAAGATACCTTCAAAGCTTGCATTTTAACATCATTGCTTTTATTGCTGTTAGCCATTAAAAGGTATCATATTTGCAAGATTTATATTTTTTTTTCCTCACTGAAGAACAAAACTTTTTTTTTAATAAAACATAGAATGGCAGTGAAATTATTAGTTCACTTTACTTGCCAAAATAGTTAGAGAATGTATGTCAGCAGTTGGACTTCTTGCTCTTCAGCTAGGGTAATATAGCCACCCTTCAGGAAATTTTACTTCTTCATAAAATAAGAGTTACATTGCTTATCACTTTTATATTTAACAATATATCCAATACTATCCAAAACAAACCTTGTTCTTTGTCAAACTGAGGTTCAGTAACATATTCAATCTAGAAAGAAGCAGAGGCATTAGAAAACAGTAAGCTTTCAACAACTAGTAAAAAAGGGCTTTGAAAGCCCTTTTATATGTATATATTTCAAGATATATACACACGCACACTTCAAAATTAAGTACATTCAATTAATAACAGCAAATAACAACTACAACTAGAAAACTATGATATTTTCAACACTGCTGGCTATTTGAATGCATTTTACAAATTAGCAAGTTTAAAGAATTCCAGGGTCCTTAAAATCATCTCCCTTCACCACTATTCTGTCAGTGCCACAACCAGGTTCCTGATGTATGTGTGAAAAAAAAGTCAGCATAAGACAAATATGGGGGGTCCAATGTTCAATGATTTGCAACTAGATTAAGATGAGTTTCGCAGTGAAGTAACTGGTTTGTTCATTAATTTATTAAAAATCCTTGTAAATTTCTATATTCACTTCGACCACCAACCAATTAGCACTACATAGAGAGACTCAAAGTAAAATGTTAAAAGTACAAAAACTATGGGAAGATCAAGCTTACATGAACACCAGAAAGTCCTTCCATGCGCTCTATCTCTTTTGCATATAAACGAATCTGCGCATCGTTATTTCTCTTCAGAATGTCATCAAACAAAAACTTATAATGTTTTTCCTGCAGATAAAAGCAAACAAATAAGCGCAGTTTGGATTACCATATCTAAACCACAATAAATTGTCACAGTCACAATGTAGTAGCTGTTTCCTGTACTTTATGATTTCCACAAAAACAAAACAAAGCAAACAAACACACACAGACAAAGCTCCCACCAAATCAAACACATTTCATATGCATGGCTTTGGCTGTATTCATATTTCTCAATTATTCATGTCCTCCATTCAATCTAATAATAGATAATGACCAAACATTAGTAGTATCCAATAAGTTCTAAATGATTTTTATGTGGAGTTCAAAGTGTGGTAAATAAATATTCATTATTGTTACGCATCAGAACACACTAACATTCTGTGCAGGCCTTTTTAAATATACCTACAACATGAGAATAGGGCAGCAAATGAATAGGTTTAGCATTTGTCAACTAGTCACAATTAACAGTGAAGTCCAACGTGAGTGATAAACACTGGTTAATATGTCAGAATCCTAACACATTGAAATTTTAATTTAGATAATATTATCCGGAGTACATATTAACACACAATAGCTATATGCCTTGTTAGAAACAAATCCATGCAATTACACAATGTATCAACACTCACCATATACATTTTAATGTGTTGAACACTGAGAAGATGGCCCTGCATTTGAGTTAATTGGCCCTTCACTTTACATAAATTACATTTGATAAGAAGTCTATTAGATGGTTTTGCTTTAATTTCCACCACATAATGCAGACCTGGAAGACACAAAATGCAATGTAAAAAAAAACTATTAAATTTAAAAATTTTACACTAAACACCAAGTTACTTCATGTATGTTCATAAATCTCTCTACTTCTTTGAAGAAAACAAAAGTAACTGTTATTCAACTAGACTTCAATATTATATCCCATCCAGATTACAACCAAAAACCTGGGTAATCTGAACAGTTGCATTATGAGAAAACTGGGTAAAAAGCAGGGTTATTCACAGACAATTCCCAGGTCACTATCTGTCTGAACAGTGACTACCTGGATTTTTGTTTCTGTTGGGTATATTTCAATAAAAATCTAAACGTTCAAAATCAAAATGTTAGTGGGTTTTTGTCCTCTAGTCGAGTCAAAATCTCCCCTGGTGGCCCAGAACCTGTGGAATGGCCTCTGCGTATGAAACGACAACTATTTGTTTTATCCTCAGCATCTGCTGAATAATACCATGCCATCTTCTCATAAGACCTGGACTTTGGGGGTATCACTTTAATGCGGTCCCCTCGGTGTTGGTTGATACCAACGCATTCTTGGGCCTCTATTCAAAGAAATACATATTTTCTCTCAGATATTATTAAGTGGAAGTAAATGTTACTATGTGTAAGAGATAACAGACTCTCTGGTTCATAATTGATACATTTTGTATTGTTGCAATACTCTGTTATAAAAGGACATGTGCTTACACAATCTGTTATTTTGTTTCTCTATGTCTACATGGCCTGAGTACGTGTCTGGGAAGAATGTCAGGTTTCTGAGAAGATACAGATGGCCGATGCTGTCCGTGACAGCAGACATGTTGGGGGAAGCGGCGCAGGTGGAAGATCTGCAGAGACGAGCACCGTACATGTACGGCGCTCGTCTAACTGTCTACCCCGAAGCACAGATCCTGTGCTTATTTTACACAAACAGGCTATTAGTAGCCTGTTTGTGAATGAATAAGGGCAGGATCTGTGTAAAAAAATGTAAAAAAAATAAAAAAATAATAAAAAATAATAAAAAAAAATTTAAAGTAAAAAAACTAAATCTATTGTGTCCGTGTGTGTGTGTGTGTTTTTTTTTACTCTGCTCATACAAAAGTTGGCATA
>JABWIB010001401.1:75265-97545 GCA_016617825.1 Platyplectrum ornatum | reverse complement strand
ACCTCTGTGCCTGTTTATGTGTCCCGTTGCTTGACTTACTGTGTATCCGCTACAAACCTTGGTATGTACTATTCACCTGTCTTGTTGCGGCTTTGTTGCATTTGCCTTCACTGTACTGTTTTGTTCTTGTTTTCCCTTTATACCTCAGGGGGGGGCGATTTCGATGCCTCGTCCCCACCCTCTGTGTTGCCACACAGTCCCTATGTGGCACAACTCTGGGCCCGATTTACTGGGCTTACTTTACTTTTTTCCCTTTTTCTATTTTATCTCTCCTATCCCTAGCNNTGTTCCCTCTCCTTATCCTCATACCGGAATATAATATGATTCTGCACTTGTCGTGGTTATGTGGTGCATTTTTGTTCTTTTTCTTGTTTTTACTCCCTAATGGTTAAGTTCTTATTGTTAAATGTTAAAGGCCTGACTATTGTCTGCCTATATGCCCCTAACTCCCATCAAATAAGCTTCCTTCGCTCCCTTTTTGAACTCCTCCAGGATACCGCCCACGACCACATTATTATACTGGGGGACTTTAACTTAGTCCCTGATCCCAAAATCGATAAGACCCAGACCCCGCTGTCCGCCACTCGTGGAACCCCTCTTCCCCCTCCTCTTCTTAGTCGCCTCCTCACTGAATTTGACCTCTATGATGTCTGGAGAGTTGCTCACCCAATCCAGAAAGATTTCACTTATTTCTCCGCTCCTCACGCTGTATATTCTCGTATAGACCTTATTTTAGTAGATAAATGGTCCCTTCAACATTCTGTAGACGCCGGAATCTGCCCTAGAGTCTGGTCTGATCATGCCCCTGTCTGGTGGTCATGGAATATTGCTCTGCCCCGTCCCCTGTTGCGCCCGTGGCACTTTCCTAATTATCTTCTCTCTGATCTGGTCGCTCAGCAGGAACTTAAGAGTGCCTTGGACTCCTATCTTGCCCTCAACCTCCCGTCCCACACATGTATCCTTACCAATTGGTGCGCTCTTAAGGCGGTGGTGAGAGGGGCTGCCATTAAAATCGGCTTGACCCTCCGTCGCCAAAACCATTCGACCCACCTCCGCCTCACCTCTGAGTTGGTGCGCCTAGAGCTCCTGCATAAACAGTCCCCGACCCCCGCCCGCAAGGCTGCTCTAGATATGGCTCGCCAAAAGCTTCTTGACTGGCTCCAATCCCGGACGAAGCTTTCCCTAGCGACACTGCACCAACATTTTTACTCCTCGGGCAACCAAGCAGGATGCATGTTCGCCTGTAAATTGAGGGCAATACNTACCTCCACTAAAATTACACATGTGTACACCAGACAGGGGGCTAAGGTCTCTAACCCGGCTCTCATTGCAGACCACTTTGCTGATTACTATGCTAGCATCTACAATCTTAAGGATAATACCTCCCTCACCCATCCCTCCCCCTCCTCTATCGACTCCTTCCTGGACCCTCTGACTCTCCCTACTATCGCTGAGGATGATCCTCTCCCCCGAACTCCCCCTGGACCTTAGCGGAGGTTGAAGCAGTTATCCGGGCTTTGCCTGGCGGGAAGTTCCCTGGTCCGGATGGTTTTAGCAATGAATTTTACCTACATTTTGTGGACTCTATTGCACCCCTCCTAACTGCTTTGTTTAATTCCATCTCGGATGGGGGGTCATTCCCAGCTGAAATGCTAGAGGCTCGAATCGTTACTATTCTCAAACCAGGGAAAGACCCCTCGGCCTGCCACAACTATCGCCTTATAGCCCTCCTAAATTCTGAAGATATATGCAAGCTGATGGCTAATCGTATATCCTCTCTTTTACCTATGCTGATACACCCAGACCAGGTGGGCTNCATCCCCAGTAGGCAGGCGTCTGACGCCACCAGATGCATCTTGGATGTGGTTGACCTATTGACCTCTAAGGGCGATCAGGGTCTTCTCCTGTCNTTAGATGTGGAGAAGGCCTTTGACCGCCTTCATTNGGGGTATATGCATGAGGTTCTGCTACGATTTGGCTTCAGAGGGCCCATACTGCATTCTATCCTTGCTCTGTATACTGTCCCTACTGCTCGTGTCCTCTNCAACGGATTCCTGTCCNGCCCCGTGCCGATCTCCAACGGCACCCACCAAGGCTGCCCCATGTCTCCCCTCATTTTCGCGCTGGCGATGGAACCACTGGCCGCTACCATACGTACCACCCCCTCACTGTCTGGTTTTACGTTCTTCTCCACTGTGCACAAGATTTGTTGTATGCGGACAATGTCTTCCTGTTTATCTCTAACCCTTCCTCCTCCCTCCCCCCCCTACACACCATTATCCGGGCCTTTAGTGCGGCCTCCCTATATAAGCTCAACACCTCTAAGACGGAAGCCCTCCCATTTAATCTCCCTCCTTGCTACCCTCTGGACCTCCTTCCCGTATGTATGGAAGAATACCTCCCTGTCCTGGCGTACTCTAGAATGGTTCTTCCCAAATGTTGGGGGGGCCTCGCACTGCCGGACATGGGGCGCTTTCAGGCGTGACTGGATTCTGGCGCAGAGATCTAAAACCTGGGTCTGTTCTCCCTGGCCCTCTTCCACTGTCTGACTTTCTTTGGCTCCCTCCCCCTCTANGCCCCCCTGCTAAGCTGCCCTTACTAAGCATGGCCCATGCTGTGCGGACTTAGTTTCTGCTCGCTTGTTCCCTCTCCCCTCTAGCAACTCTTCCCTGATGGCTATCTCCACATTGATTCCTGACTTGTCCTTCTCCCTGTGGATCCGCCGTGGAGTCTCTATTCTATCTCAGGTCCTTCGGGGAGGCACCCTTCTGCCCTTTGCCNAACTACAGTCAGAATTTGGCCTCCCAGGATCTGAATACTTCAGATATCTCCAGCTGACCCATTGGTGCTCCCAAATTAGCCACCGGGGTACCCTTATTGCCCTTCCTCCTGAACCGTTTCTCTCCCGGTTGACCCCCCAGACTCCTTGAGGTTTAGTCTCCTTCTGGTATGGTACCCTACAACCTTACCCGCCCTCCTCTAAATCGGCTCCCCAGCTGGCGTGGGAGAGAGACTTGCAGTCTTCTCTGCCCCTACCCCAATGGGAAGCGGTGTACCGCATGGCTTTCCGCTTATCGGGATGCGTGGACCACATTGANCGGCAAATCAAACTCCTCAACCGTCTATACCTCACCCCGCATCGCCTTCACAGCATCTGGCCCTCAGTGTCCGGGTCTTGTTGTGGGTTGTGTGGGGCGGTTGGGGACATTGCTCATATTTTTTGGTTCTGCCCAGTGCTACAGCCTTACTGGTCCCAGGTTGTGACGCTTATATCGGACGTCTGTGGAACTGACATTACTCTCACCCCGGAGATCTCCCTTTTCCCCTCCTCTCTACCCTCTGACAAAAGTTATTTTTTTGGCCACATCCTCCTGGCAGCCAAAGCGGCCATCGGTCAAGTCCCCTTCTCCCCCAACGATATCAAAAGTAATTGCAAAAGTCATTTCATTACAGTATGGAATCCTTGGTCGCCCCCTACTCTCATAGACCGGCCTCACCCCTGATGAAATGGTTGTGCTAGTCAGAATACGTATCTGCCGCTTCTCTCCCACAGTCGCCTCCTCTCCCTCTGGGTCCAGAATCTCCTCTCTCTACTACACCCTCTTCTCACTCCCCCATCCCTCTGNGATTTCCCTCTCCGTCCTCTACAGATTGATGTCCCCACTCTTCCATTGTATTGCACCGTTAGTACTTGATCCCTCATTTCATGTTTAGAGCTCTTATACTGCCTTTGATTTCACCTANTTTTGTATTATCTACACCTTACCTCCTTGACTTAACTGTTCTGTTGTAGTTTATGCCCCACGTCTCCCACCTATTCCGCTTCCGGCCCCACCCCCGTTATAGTTAAAACTGGAACTGCATCTTTGTTTTTGTTTACTGCTGTCTGTGTATCATCCGCGATGTACTCTGTTCTGTTTTGTTATAAGCTTGTCAACTCTTAATAAAAATCTATTGTTGAAAAAACAAATAAAAAGAATGATCACTTTATCATTTGATTTTATGGCAACCATGCAGAACTATTTGACTTGTGTGGTTAAAGTATAGTGAGTACTGCACTGTCCTTAAAAATAAAAATGTCACAACAAAAAGATCACAACCTCTTATTTAACAGCCTGTTATAATATGTAACATGTAAACTGTACATGTACCTTTTAAACNTCTGCTTTCTGTTCAGTAACTTGCATTTCAAGTAATATCATATCCTACTGTATGTGGTACATTATCAGCTGCCATGTATAGTGTGAGAGACATGGGCCTAAATTTACTAAGCAGAGAGATTAAAAGTGGGGATGTTTCCCACAGCAACCAATGACATTCACAATGCTCTCCGTGTCATTTTACATACTGGAGAAAGTGAGCTCAAATCTGATTGGTTGCTATGAGCAACCTCACACTTTTCAATCTCCCTGTTTAGTAAATTTAGGCCCTAGACTGTATTCACATCTGTGAGAGCAGAGGAAGGTGAGCGATTAGATGGAGGAGCTGTGACATTGTGCAGGTTGCTTCCCTAGTCACACTGTCATGCACAAGCTTTCCCTGTTTGAATTTTGTTGTGTTTATTTAAAAACCGGTTTGAGGATGAAAAGTGGATCAGCAGAGTTCCTGTTTCTGTACTTAATCTCTGCTTTTTAGTGGCATTAATCATTCACTTCTGACGTTAACAGGGGTTGCAAAAGTTCGNTGTATGTAATAAGGAGTCTTTGTCTCACGTCCTCCATCTAGTGGCGATATACTTTACAGCCTTTTCTACTAATTACGTTCACACAATGCTTTTACAGTTGGCATTCTCATAACCCTAACCACACTCCAAATGCCATATTTTTGCATCTGATCATTTGATAATTCTATATTTGCTTTCACACTTTAAAATAAACACCCTTCTATAGAACTACATGTTAGCTGTACTGTAATACAGTGTAACACATAACTCATACTTGCCAACTGTTTTGGCATGTCCAGGAGGTTCCCAGAAGTCAGGAAGCAAGTCTGTAGAGCTGGAAAAGCAGGGTGCTCTCCAGGATTTCCCAGATGGGAGAAAAAGAAAGTTGGCAAGTGTGTGATAACAATGCTCATAGGCGATAAATATAGTACAAATTTCTGTATTTTGCATAGACATTGCTGTTTCCTGGATCCACACAGTTATAATAAACTTATTAATACAAACTCTCCTATGTTTAAGGTTGCGTGTGTTCCCTGTACTTGTATATNGACACATACTGTAGCTCAGGATTGCCGACTCTCCTAGAATGTCTGGGAGACTCCCCAAATGATTTCATGTTCATGACCTTTTGCTGTTCAGGGGACAGGGCTTTAGGCATGATTAACATAAATCACGTCATCTGGCCAACCCCCATGCTGCTGATATTTGGCTTCTCCCTGTAGGCAAAAACCAAAAGACGGCAACCCTTACATAGCTGCATTGTTATTGTCTGTGAACTGTACTCTACTTGCTGTACTTACATATAATCCAGAGGTATCCTTGCATGTGCTTTTGTGTTGAATGTACTAAGGCCACAATTGCCGCCACGCACATTGCACAATTATTTAAGGTCCTGACTCTGGGAACTTGGNCACTGTAGAATTGGTGATTATAGACATATAACAAACTGTCTACAGTGTCCATCGGTGGTTTCTAACCTCTAATAGTAGTTCTAATACTACTTTTTCTGCACTTGGTTGGTGATTACTGCTGATACATTTTATAACTGAATATTTGATCTCAAAAGCTCTCCACTCTACATAGACTTAACGCCATAAAATTAAACTGTTCTTAAATATGAAAAAAGAAGCATATGAATACATAACAGAAAAGAAAATGAAGTCTCATTTGTGTAATAAATGAATGCTTTGTTACATATTTTGAAATAATCAGAAATGTAGAAGTCAATCCATTTTTCTTGAAAGTGTTATTAAAAGGATGTATAATTTATAAGAGTTTTGTCTTATAGCCAACATTGTCTTTTTGGCCATAGAAAGATAAAAAAAAATAAAGGGACAGNGCAATAGCAATGGAATAGAGAGAAGATTGACTGATGTTATCTGAACTGCTTATTAATCTCATCAGAAATGTATGAGGTATCCACCCATAAATGCAAAACACTTGGTATGAGACNGTACATGTGCTTTGTGTGTCTGTGGCGTGTTTTTTCTAAATTTTATTTTTCTTTTCCTAATGAAAAGAATGTGTTTTTCCCTGGGTGGTAATAGAAGCCACACTATTGTTATGAAACCTAATAGGCAGACATAGGGTGTACATTAAGTGGAGTTTTACACTGTGACTGCTTTGGAATTGGAAATGTAAGTTATAAAACTACACTGCAAGGTATATTACTTGTTACTTTTTAATCACTAATATACCTTTATATCACTTCTCACTCAGTGGCATGATATATTCATTTTGACAATGAAAAACAGTGGAAAATTCTTGGTTATTGATTTAGAGTAATGTTTAATATTGAAATGAAAACAATGACAATTAATCACGCACTATTTTATTATGCTTAGATTATAGGTGTTGGGTTTTCCCAACTTCTATGATAGTTCTGTTGCTATAACAGAAGTCTGAGTGTTGGAATGATGGATTGTTTTCTATGTTTGATTAGTAAACAGGAACCTTAATTGAAGCCTATCATTTATACCTTCTGGACCGTATTCCGACTTATGTTTATCGTGATTATACCTGTGTACCTTATACTAACAATGCTTGCATCTGTTGGGTTTCTGATGTTGGAGTGGGTGCGAGCTCTAGGCAGAGGACTTATAAATATAAATAGGCAAACTTCAGCCATTACCTTACCCAGACTTTTGTCCACATTTAAAGACAGAGNAAATACTAAATCTTTAGGTAGACTGCTTTGCCTAAATTTTCTAAGCAGGGAGATTNTGAAAGTGGGGATGTTGNCCATAGTAACCGANCTCCTTGCAATCTCCTTGCAATCTCCCTGCAATCTCCCTGCTTAGTGCATTTAGGCCCCTGAAAAATAAGATAAATATAAAACATTTGGTAGTAAAAATGCTATCTCCTGTCAATGCTGTCCACAAATGCTACAATATTGTCATATTGTTACAGTTAGTCACAGGCAGACTGAGATCAGAGGGATGAGTGTAAACCCCATTCACAACCTCATGTGTCATTTTAATATGGCATAGAATGGTTGGCACAGGCGTTTAGAAGCCTTAAAGCAATTTAAAGTGGACCAGACAAGGGGTATGGTGAATACTGAATGTGTTATTATATACTGTATCAGAGATTTATGGTAAGAAACAACGTTGATGTATAGGAGTGCTGCTTAATAACATGCTGCTATTTCTCTGTCTCTTTAGAATGATCTGATGTTAGTGATTATGTTGTACAGTTAGCAAGTTTTGCCACATTCATTATTAGGCACCCTAAATATTAAACCATGACATTACTCTGCAGCACTAAAGTGATGTGTGGTAGTTTGACCTCCAAATAATGTGCCTGGGTGATGAATGACAAGTATGCACCACTTTTCTAACTACATTATATTCTGCTGCTAGAATTGTTCCAGTTAATTATTGAGAACTACTGTCTCAGAGATACAATTCTAAAGTTATCAAATAGATGCATGTATGTATGTATGTATGTATATATATAATCATGTGATACAAAGATTATGACATATGAAGTATTCATCTGGAGTGTATGTGTATGTGAGTTTAAGATACTTTACAACTCGTTCTAGTAAAAATTCTAGAGGCTACTCTGTAGAGATATACATACATATATATATATATATATATATATATATATATATATATATACCACATTCATTGTAAACATAAATAAAGCATTTTCTATTTAATCACATGCAAAAAGAATTATTTTTCCTGATATTTTGTGTTGGTTTTTATAATAGCCATCATCTGGCCTAATTGAAACACATATTTTAATGTAAAATTCATCCCTGAATTAGTCTGGTACATAACAACTTGCTTNAAAAAGTGAATTAATCCAAGCTCACCCAAGCCAAAATAATAATATAAAATGGTATAGAAGAATGCATCTGTTGGTATCAGAAGCACAAGTATGCCCCAGTCCGTATCTGATTGGTTTTGGATAAGATGAAGGTTTATGTTTCCATTCCGTGTGCTGTATTTATTGAGCTGAATGGTTAGTGCAGTAAGGCAAGAAGATGTAATAGCAGAAACTGAACAACGGCACTGCTCCACTCATCTTTATATTTATTGCAATGAGTTATCACCTACAGCTAAATGTGGCCTCCAGCAATACTCTAAATCATTTAAAAAATGACAAGTCGTGGGGGGGAGGACGCTCCTCTAATTCTTCTGTATGAGGTCCATTAAACAGCCATAAGCCATGACAAGAACTTGAATTACATTAGAGAGATTACCCTGTTACAGTTCATAATCCTCTGTAATATACCATTTGAAAACCTCCTGTCAATCATAAATCGTGCCCTGTAATGGGGCAATTATGATCCTCGGTCATGCAATTGTCCCCAATGTCAGTCTGACACAAGACGCCTCNTAAGCATGGACAAGTGTGGAAATTGTTTTAGATAGTCACTTGAGAAACACTTTTTTCCCCCAAGTATTTTCTCTAAATGACCATAATATTGGCAGCCCTAAGACAGATTCCTACTAAAGATGCCAATCTTTGCCCCTAATCTGCAAAAAGGGACAGTGGGATTGGGACTAATACAATAATAAAACAAGCCGTGAACATCATGAAGGGTAAAATCATTTCCAATATATAAAATGTTCACATTATTTTAGAGATATGAATTGATTAAGTGAACATGTAACATTGTCATTATACTTTAGTACTTGCAATAATTTTCAATGTTACTTATACATAAATTTGTTGAAATTCACCTCTTATATTTTTTAAAAAAACTATTACAGCCTAAATTCACTAAGCGGCGAGATTGCAGGGGAATTGAAAAGTGGGGGTGTTGCCCATAGCAACCAATCAGATGGGTGCTATGGGCAATATCCCCACTTTTCAATTCCCCTGCAATCTTCCCGATTAGTGAATTTAGGCCTACATCTCTTCCAGTAACATATACTCAATTGTTGAACACATTTTTATATAGTGCCATCATATTATATAGTGCTTTACAATTTGATACTCAAGACAGGACTGGGTGTTAACAAATAAACTGGGTGGAGAAGGAGGAAACCCAGACAAAGTGACAACATACAAAGTCATTAGGTTCTGTCCAGGAATTAAACTTACAACCTCAGCACAGGCTAACCACTGAACAAGTGCTAACCACTGAACCACCATGTTGTCCCATTATGGTGGGAATATATAGATGTAGAGGCCTATTATTGGGGTCATGTGGACAAAATAAAGAGGAATAAAGAGCTTTATTTTAAGTCATACATTCAATAAGTTTCATAATGAAGTTCTTTATTGTATTCAAATGATTCTCCATTTCTATCTATCTATCTATCTATCTATCTATCTATCTATCATTATATATCACCTTTTTTGTGCTCAGGATCCCATCTAATTGAACTATATTGCCTCATAATAGCTTTATATCATTTAGAGCATTATAATGGAGGTCAGGGGAATAAAGACCTTTTATGATGCATAATTTGAACCTAATTAAGATGGAATAATGAGCTTATTACAGGGCCTATAGAGCCCTATTATAAAGCATATTTTGAGCACAATGAAGGGTGAAGAAAAGGCTTTATAAGGTACATATACTGTATGTATACATATATATATAGTAAAACCGTATATAATTTTTAACTGTTAAAAACAATGCACTATGAGAGTCCTATCATATAGAGTCCTATCATAGTGCATTGTTTTTAACAGTTAAAAATTATATACGTTAAATAAAGTTCTTTTTCCTTCTTAATTTTGCTCAGATTATTCTCTGTCCCAAGCNATTCTATATACAGAGCCCTTTTATGTGGGTATATATTGGTCTATTATGTATGACAATGTGATCATAATTAATAAAAAAAAAGTTATTGAGTATATAAAGCCCTACCATTCTCCTGTATGTCCCACAATAATTGTGTGTGTGGGGGGGGGTTCTTCCACATTTGTGGTTGGGTTCAGAGCTCGAAGTGGGGGTGTATACAGGGGTATGCCATACCGGCACTTCTCCAACTGATGTAATGGAAACATTTCAAATCTCCATTGACTTCCATTATTTCCTATGTTTCCATACCCCCACTTCTAAATTTCCACTTTGACCACTGGTTGGGTTAATCAAAATAGTTATTTTTACTCACCCTTAATAGGGTCCTATCATAATAGAAACCATATTATGGAGAAATATATAGCCATGTTGTGGAAGATAATCTAGGCACAATTAAGGAGTATTATACGGCTTTATTAAGGTGCATATATTGAATTTTAGATGAGCATTTCAGAATAAATAGGGAGCAAAGTACTGTATTCATCCTTAATAAAGATACATTTATGACCTATAATAGGTTTTTTTAAAAATTATCCCCCTTAAATTTAGTAGAAACTTTCCAGTTTACTTTCCTTCGAGATACTAGTGTGAAAAACTAGTGATAGTTTTTTCCACTGCAGTGACTACCACTGCTCAAGAACAGTGAACTGGATAAAGGCTTAAATACTATTGAACTTATGAGCGAGTGGACAAAACTGGGGAGTTAAATTTGATTAGTTCTAAACAGTATTAGAGTTAAAGTTTTAGGTGCAAAATACAAAAGCAAAGTATTCTCCCTGCATGCAAACACTAACATTCATTTTACCTCCCCTGCAATTCAACATGGTTGTGCCCAATCACTCGTAAGTTTAATAGCATGTAAGTCTGTATCTGGTCCAGTGTCTTAAAATCTTTAAAACCTATTCATACATGTCATCTGCATGAATAAACACAAACATTATGCCGATCCAGACAGTGGAAATCTTGATGCCTTCCATTCCCTAGGTATGGAAAATAAACGCAAGNTAGAGTGCACATGCACAAATGAACACAATATAGAAGTTATGTGGTGGACTGTGTGTATGCACAAGGAGTGGGAAGAGGGACGTAAATAATACAGTAAATTATCCAGCTCTCCGCATGAGCATGGGTCTGTTTGCGGATTCCTTTCTGTATGGTTACCCCCAATACATAAAGAAATTTGTATGGGTTTCTGCACTCTTTACTAAGCCATTCTAGCTTTTTTGAGCTCACATGCCCGTTTCCATCATTAAGCATGGCTTACATCATTGAATACATATACAATTCAATCCAAGATCATCGTCAAGCAGTTAAATACGATCTCACACTTGTACACGATGTAAGATATACTGTAAAAGGCACGCCTTACAGCAAGATGCATCTGAAAGGAAAGATAAATAACACATTACTGTAAAGTGTCTTGTTGGGCTGTAGGGGGTAGTACACAGACACAGTGTTAGTTAAGAAATTCTTTGTTGTCACACTAGCAGAGCATGCTCTCAAAGCTTCCCTGCAGCACAGTGTATAATGTACTTCATGAAGGTTCCCTTTGAACACTTATGTATTTTTTGTGTGATCGCTTATGAACGCTGCAGGCGTTATCGAAATTGATATGAAGCCAAGTAAAGCGAGGACTTATCAAAAAGGGGCTGTGCACAGATCCTCTCTCTTATCTCCGTTCTTGATTGTCATAGTTAAACTGGTTTAATACGCTTAAAGGATTCTTTTAGATATCACACACACTTGTCTACAAGTTTCCTGGATCTCATTTGCAGCATGACTNCAATGGTATATGGTAACAAGAATATGCATGACGGTAGCAATTCAATGTCACTTACCTCAGTAAATATTACCTTAGCTGCATTTGAAAGCATCAGTGTGGTTTCAACTGACGTAGGCCTAACTTTGTTCTTGTTTGATAGGACTTTATTAATTAAACTACAAACATGTGGACATGTTGCCCATACCAACCAATGAGATTCTCTAGTATGTAACGTGAAACTGAGGTTTAGAATCTTATTGGTTGCTATGGACAACATCTCCATTTTTCTATTCCCGCACTTTAGTAAATATAGGCCTTTGCAACTAGATTTTAATATTATTTCTTTGGGTGACACAGGGTAAATCATAAAAAGTTTTTCGCTGACTTCTCAAAAATGTAGAATAAAAATAACCAGAAAAATTTCAATGAAAAATAAAATTAAAAAAGGTCATNCTGATAAGATCAGGTACAGTCCCGAGTAAAATGTATAGATAATGTCTCCATATACAACCACCAGTCTATGTCTCACTGGCATATCTTGTGTAAAGTTCTTAGTTTTGTCCTGTTGTACACTATTGCACCTTGTTCCTTTCTCTTACTCGTATAACTGTGAATACACCTAGAACTATCTTTGTCTGCCATTATGCACTTCTTTTTGCTGTGCTTTCTTTTTTACGCTTAGTTTCCCTCTTATTTCTCTTTCTCTCCATTTTCTTTCTTTCTCTTTTTTTGTGCTCCCCCTGCGGCTTTTCCCAACTGCCAGCGGATGACATTTCCTTTCATGTTCGGGCTGAGCGGAGGCTTTGAATGGGGGTTTGATTCCTTTAAGATAATAGCTGGTTCCCTGTCAGATGCAGACTGATCAGTTAAAACCTTAATCACGGGCTGTCTGCTTGCATGGCACTTATTTTTAAGAGATTAATCCCCTAAGCTCTGCACCAGCATACATTCAGAAGGGAGAAAAAAGGGCAGCATTTTCTTTTTCTTATTGTTTCCTCTTCTCGTTCTTTTGTTCAAACCACTTTCCTCATTTGCCTGACCTGGGGAGGACCGTTTACCATGTTATTTTCACTACGTCTGTCAAGCAACTTGAGAAGTACCAATATATAGCCTTATACTTGTAAATGGAAAATTACATATGTAGGTTTTTATATACCTGACACAACTGATCTCCTTTTCTACAGTTACAACTACCAACATTTACTGTGTTGATAATATTTAAACGGCTTCTTTAAATCCCGTAGGGTATCAGCATCAGTAACTCTCAGAGGAACTCAACATTATGCCAGAATGACAAACTGTTAATACTTTAATTTATTTTCCCCTCTTTAAAGCACATTACATTGANTTATGACTTGGGGAAACAAAATCTAAAAGTGTCTCTATGCTAAATGAAACAATCATCTTTGCAAGTCAAAGTGTTTGTACGAAAGCGTTAACTTTTAATTTTAAGCACACCTAATCGTTTTTATGTGTATTTGTTTGTTATTTTCTTCTCAATAATCATTTGTATATTATATAGTTTTTCTTTTAGAAAACACAATTAACATACAGCACAAACAATACATNAACATCTACAGCAATGGCACATGGGATCAATCCACAATATTCAATTTGACCACACACAGTCCCAGCTTTTACTGCCTGTACACCGCCTAAGAAATGTATCAACTAGATTCTACTATTATATGGACTATTATATATAAAGTAACTTGCAGCACTTGGGTATTCATTCAAACATCAATCTTTTATAATACAAATTTTCACTAATGACAATAAACATACAACATACAAAGTTCTGAATACTGAATTGTGAATTATGAATTATGAGTACTGAATACAAAGTTTCCATATACATTGTCATTTCTGGCAAACGATAGTTCAGAAAGAGGTCTTTNATAATTGCAGTGCCCTGGGTGAGCTCTCTTTCAGTCCTTCTGGAGGATTTGACTGATTGTGTGATCAGTGTTTGTATTATCCTATTAATGTATCCTGTAATTCTTTCTACTGTCAGCGATGTCTCTATATCAACTCCTCTCATTGGCATCATGTAAAGATTGTTACCATGAGCTCCATTGCTGGCTGTTGCTTTGTGGAGGTATAATAGATGAAAATACACAAGCATAAAGAACACAGTTGCCACTCTAAAGTGTATAAAGTTTTATTCTTGTAATATTTGAAAGTAGGTAGGCAGCATACTCACACCATAATGCATGGCACAAAATGAAGTCTCCTAAACTTGCCTAAAATATCTCATTTTGGCACTGCTCCATGAATTGGCTATATTATAAACTAACGCATTTCGATCAGTAAACCAAACTTTCTCCTTTCTCAATGCTATAATCTTTCTGAGTTCTGATTGCAGAACACTGAGCACTGCCTATAAGAACCAGCCAGCTGCTGACAGCTTAGTGCTGTACCTCCTGACAGGCATGTCCTCCATGGGTGCATGTTTAGTGTCTAAAATACAAAACTAGTAAAACTATTAAGCTGAACCAAACTAGGTAAATATTCTCTATTGCAATTCTCTATATAATCTCTTATATCTTTGACTACTACTGTCTATTACCAACTGTTAAAATGCCACTAAGCCTAAATGGCAAATTATTTAGCATAAAAGAATTAGTAACATGTCCAATTTATATGCAAATAACACATTGAATCCGAATATATCATATCTGAGATAAAAAAAATTTTATTAACTCTTCATGTTCAGCTCATGATATTAATGTCTATTAAATGTACTTTATCACTGAGAGTTAAATCATATTGGCTGAAAGTATTTTTTATGTGCTACATTGGAGCACACAGCTCTCCAATGAAGACAAAGAGAAAGCTGACTACACCTACACTACTAATTCAGGGGTATGTAAACCACATATCTCTCTCTCTCTCTCTCTCTCTCTCTCTCTCTCTCTCTCTCTCTCTCCTTTCTCCTCTCTCTCTCTCTCTCCTTTCTCCTCTCTCTCTCCCCTCTCCCCTCTCTCTCTCTCTCTCTCTTCCCTCTCACCCCTCTCTCTCTCTCTTTCCTCTCACCCTCTCTCTCTCTCTCTCTCTCTCTCTCTCTCCTCTCTCTCTCCTCTCCCTCCTCTCTCCCCCCTCTCTCTCTCTCTCCTCTCTCATGTCTCACTCTCTCTCTCCTCTCTCATGTCTCACTCTCTCTCTCTCTCTCCCAATGTATTATTTATTTATTTTATTATTTATTTATTAACAGGTTTTTATATAGCGCCATCAGATTACATAGCACTTTACAATTTAACAATCAATAAGACATGACTGGGTGGTAACAGACAGAATGAGTGGGGAAGAGGGCCCTGCTCGCAAGCTTNCATTCTATAGGATATTGTATTCTATAGGATAAGTAAAGCAAGTAAAGGCAAGTAAAGTTTTATCACCATCTACTGCTCTGCCAATGATTTTTTACTTGTGTAGTGAGTATATATGTATGTATATATATATATATAAATATATATATATTCATAATTGCTACTTTCTCATGAAATGCTTGCAAGCTATAAGGCATAAAACAATAGTTCTCCACACATTTATTTTGGAATTGCATAATTTTTCAGTATTTCAGAATACATATCTTGTATTCTGAATTGTATTCTTATTTGCGTGAGTTTCGTACGATCCAGCATATAACCTCTAATAAGTGCTAGTTACTTTATCTATTTTGCTAGTTTCTATTATTGTACCATCATCCATTAAACCTCTGTGTGACATACCATAGGAAATGGTTTACATTCAAANTGAAGGATTAACATAGATTCCTAGTAAGGGCAATATTACCAGTGTAAATAAGCCTCTTGGTTCAGACAAATGAATAGCAGGCAAGGAAGAAAGTTATAGTGGAGATATAATTAAAATGATGAACTGATGATTCTAATTTAGCCGTGGGCTCTCCCTCGGTTGGGCAGCTTGATTGCTCTTTCACTGATGGTAGCTATTAATTACTCTTGTGTTATAACAATGGCATAGCGTTCACTGGAGAGACTAGTCAAGTGTCTGATGCTAGTGGTTAGAAACTAGTGCACTTAGAAAATAAGGACTGTGCTTAGTGTAAAAAGTCTTTGTCATTTTCGTTTTGTTATTTGAATATTATAAATAAAAAAAATAGTTTAATATACATACACCTTATAATTTGCCNATAATATGCACACACATTTACATCATTTTGCTAAAACTGAGATGTCAAAGCTTTTACATGATAGAACCGATTTTACAGTTTTGCTATTATGGAAATCTTTTTCTTGATCTTAACATTTAATATTCAATTGTTTTGTGTGGGAGCCTTATATTTGCAATTATGAGACATCTTATCCTGCATTTTCCATGTGAACATATGTGCATCCATGCACTAAAATTATTACCTACCACGTATTCCTATACACGTGCATATGTGAGGTACAGGGGGGGGGAGGATATTGGCTGCAGCCCTTATGTACCATCTTTTCACCCCATTTAAGTAAAAACCTAGTGAAAGATTTAACGTAGGGTCCTGTCAATGAATGCAGATTACATTGAAATTACATTGATCATGTNATAGTGCTGCTGGTACAATACCTTGCCTAGTACCTTGCCCTACCATAGAATCAGTAGAATCACTGAATTGATGAACTTTTTGGGAGATACTTTTGGAATACTTTGCAATGTCAGTTGTTCATGGACTTTTATCAAAATAAAAATCTGTGTGCTTTTACAAAGGTTTAATTCCACAGTAGTAACAGTAAGGCAGAGTTAACGACTTTTGGTTAGTCCCCTCCCTTCTTGGAAGAGACCAAAATCGTCAGAATGGGGGTTNGGCAGAGGGTGTGCTTTATGTAAATCAGCCCCACAGCCCTGCCCTTTGGGCAGTGAAAGCATAGCTTTTGCTGTGGATGGGAGGGGCTTGATGTCATCAAGCCTGCCCTTCATAGTAAGGATTGGGGCTGAGGCATTGATTTACATGAAATTACTTCCTCAGCCCCTGTCCCGGGAGAGTTGCAATTTTTCCCAGGATACCCTGCATTGTTTCCCAATGCCAGACTCCACTTAAACTCCCTGTTTAGTAAAGTTAGNAATTCTAAACCAAATTCTGGTGTGCCCCATCATTTTACTATGCTTTATGGGGGAGTCTTCTGACTAGTTTAATATGTATTATATTCATCCTAGCATTAAGANATTGTATCCATCACTGATACAGCAGTAAAATCAGATAGGCTTCTTCTTNTTATTACATTCCTATAATATTTCTAGGTTTCATAAGTATGCGTAAAATATAGTACAATGGGTTAATAAATGAACTTGATTAAGATGCATGCATGAAGGTGTAGAACTACAGATACAGTGGACTATAGTTTTTTTTATTGTTTTGAGGAAACGCAAGATTCCCTTTTAAAAATCTTATCAGTATGATAACGTCGCTGGATTCACCTTTGCCACAAATACTCACAAAAACATCTTCAAAAAAAATCGCGTTACGGGTGTTTTGACATTTGCTACAAAAGATTTGTAGCTAGAATCTCAGACCCTGAAAGCTTCATTAAACACCTCAAATTATAAGCAGCAGAAGAATGTAACACATGGCAGGCAAGGTGTCAAACACTTTCTTGCCTTCACCTTGTTGTGAGTTCAGTGTATGCTGCCAAGCTAAGTGTAGCAGTGATTGGAATTCCTAGGTCACCTAGTGCCACCAGGAGGTAAAAGGGTCAATGCAAGGTCGAGGAAGGCTTTTTATTTTTTGTGCTTTATTTTTTTAGGTTCAACCCATCTGTCCGCAGCTGGATTGCTCACACAAAGAAGTGCTGTATTGATCTGCCTGACCATAGTTCTCTTTTTTTCCCCCTCCACCTGAAACAGAAGCAATTAACATAATCAAGCAGTTGACTCCAATTAAGGCTTCCTCTTATTACTGCCGACGGAAGGGCCATGGCAGGACTGAGAGAAAATTAGCAGCCCGCTTGGTTTTGCATATCTTAATTTAAAATGACAGGGTGTGTCACGGGGGGACGGTGACCCTGCTAGTACTGAGTCGTTCTTGTGTGGCAACAATTTCCAACACTAAAATTACTCCTCGAACGTCTCCTTTGGAAGATGGAGGCCGTCTGAGACAGCCAATAGGGGACTGAAAATCCCCTCACCTCCCACCACAATCTAATTTGCATTACGACCCCCTTCTCATTTCTCCATAATTAAAAATGATATTATCATTCTCTGTGTATTTATAAGATTACCCAGGACACATTTCTGTTCTGCTCATTGTAAGACTGAGGAAATTTATAACTGTCAGAAAAGCAGCTCTCAGCAATTATGAATAGACAGAAACTTCCCTACATTTTTACATATTATTTCAAAACCTCGTTAAAAAAAATGCTGTTTAATAACGTTATTATTCAAAAAAAGAAGTGAGGCATATATAACATATCACAAATGGACAGCTGATAAATCATCAGCCTTTAAGTCACTTCTGTCATGTCACATTAATACTGTTTATTCTGAGACTGGGAGATATGAATAAAGAAATGCATATTCAGCAATAAGATTGCCACACTATTAAAAGATAAATACAATCAATTGATTAGTAATTTTCATCTTATGCACTAAATTAACCATTTAAAATAATCTAAAAGATGACATACAATGCAACACTNTTTCTGAACATTCAAATACAAATACATTTAAAGAGCCAATTGCTAAATTTGCATTGTATGTTAAGATGACTACTCTGCCAACTAACAAGGTAGTAAAGTTTGTTTAAAATATTTAGCCTTCCGGAATTGTTTTATTTTCGATCGTTTCTATCATATCCCTCCTTCAAAATGTTCATCATCTGCAAGAGATTAAAAAACAAAACAAAGCTAGCATGTCTTATTGACAGTTGTTTAATTTTATGTACGCATATCTGGAGATAAGCATATCTGAACGTCACCATAAATGTGGAGAATAATTTGCATCCCCAGGAGAATCNGACCATTCAGAGTGCATGGAACATGCACAAAAAAAATTAATCAACAATCAATACATTTCTCTCTGGTTTTTTAAAAGGGGCTTACAATGGCTCTCATACATTTTGTTTTGGTTTATGAGAACAAAGCTATTATTTGTGATTGTGAGTTGTTATGTGGGATTTTCCAAAAATCCATGCAATACCTCCCATGTTATTTCAGCTGGTGCATTTTGTACAAATTAATGATTGCTGCAAACCTTAGCTTAAGCCAGAGTAGACATTGCACAGATGTGATTCGTAGGCATGAAATCATAGAGCGACTAGCCCATCTTGGCGATTCATACACTATGTTAATCTACATACTTTCTAATCAAAAAACCCGACAAAGGGGTTTCATTTTTTCTCACATATTTACATACTTAAAAACAATAAGCTGGCACTAACAGTGGTGAAATTATATATTATATTATACTAGTACTAGATAGAATGAGACAATAGTATTATAGGACTGAATCCATTGACTGTTGTGGCTGTTTTACGCATACTAAGTGCATGAAACATCTGCATACTGCTACTGTGCATGCACATTGAAGATACTTCCAGCACAGGTCAGGCATCTTGTGTGGCATATTTGGAGCATCACNTGGCGGAATTTAGGGCTCTGTGGGCCTACCATCCCTTCGGCAATGGTAGANACAGTGCCGAGGGGAGCTTGGTGGGCATACGACAAGAGATTTCGCAAGCGCCGCAATGGGGCTTCCTCCATTAACTTTTCGGTAAAGAACATGGAGGTTTGGATGCAAGTGTCTCAGTTTGCCCTTTCAACACTGTTTCCCTCTTCCCCTCACAGCATCTCACTTCGCTCCACTGATCTTGCACTGCTAGGATGCCTGCTGGTGGTGTTGCCACAGGCCACAGCTGTCGCTTACAAGAACTGACACTTTTCAGTGGCTTTCCCAAGGCCTTTCTTTAGGACTTTACACGTTTGCAAACTAGTGGCCACCACCAAGTTGGCAGTGTAAACCAGTATGCTGCTAAACCTGTGGAGGTCTCTACAGAGTCCATCACTGCAAAGTGTATAAATCTAAGAACGATCCGCTGGGACGGGGCAGGTGTATTACTTTGTTGCCCCATACCTCTGCTGACATCTGTCCTCTTGCACTAGCGCATTTTCCTGATTTGAGCTAGCCTGACCGGGTGTATTTGTTGTGGCATAGGGATGGCGCGCCTCTTCATTTCATTTTAAAGTGGTTTACCTCCAAATTTAGTACATGCGTGTTTTGGATAGGGGCTGCTACTTTTGCCCCTGCTGCTCGCCATTCGGACAAATCTAACAAGCCCTGGGGCGGTGGCAATCTGGTGCTCTAAAAAGGTATATTAACCAATCAATAAGTAGTTAGTTGTTGCAGTTGTATGCTTGGGGTGGCGGGAAGCTTCGGGGCCCTCACNCTCTTTCCCCTGTAGTTTAATTTTAAGCGTCTCCTTGTCTTTCATACGTTTCACTACAGGTGCTTTCTGTCCTTCGCAGCAAGTCTGGATAATGGGCCACTCCTGATATTTCCACTCCTGGGACCCCCTTAGAAGTCATGTCCACTGATTGGGTATTAGGGGGTCTGAATTGGGTGTCAGTGCTGGGCTTTGTTATCCATTCTAATCGGCAGTTTGGTCCCGCTATGTCCTTTTTATCCATGCCGTGGGAATGATCTCACTAGTAGGAGATCATGCACACTAACTTGGAGTATTTGTAGAGACACTACCACGATTNAAGAGACCTGGCCTGGTATTCTCATGTGTCATTATTTGGTGTGCAATTATTGTCTCAGGAGGTTCTCCTGGAGGGGGGAGTGCTCCTATGCCGTTTGGCTCTTTATTATAGTCCTACAGACAGGGATACTGCAGCAAGGGGGTGGAGGTATACTATCAGATTATGGTCCCAGAGTCTGGGATGATAATCAGATGTTTGGATGATAATCAGATGTTTATTTGGACCACNAGAATGATTATTGTGCCAATTTANAATAATTGGTCAATTGGCAAAATGATTGTTCTAGTCTGTGACCAGCTTTACTGTTGGTAAGAACAGTACCATAAGGTGACCTGGAAGGAAGAGCGGGATATGAGGGTAGTGGATAGCAGCATAAGGCCATGAGGGTCTAGCACAATGTTGATTGGTTGATTATCATAGACCAGAGGAAAACTTGTGAAAATCTTCACTGCAGAGCTCTCTGTTTTCAGCATTCATCAACTGTACCAGACTGATCTATGCCCACCCTCTACTTGCATCCTGACCAATGGCACTGNTTGTAGTTATGGTCCTGATTCACTAAATCAGTTCCAAAATGTTGATAAGTAGTATAGCGGTAAACATCTCCAACTTAATAATTGCTAATACACTGACTTCAGTTCTGGCCAAATTTTCTGAGCTCTTTGTAGTGGTAGCATCTAATAAATCATAAAAGGTTTTAAAGTACTAGTCAAACACCAGCAATAATGATCTATAGCTCATGAAAACTCTGTAAATTTCACACATGAAAGAAGAGCCCACTACGGGTGCCAAGGTGTTCACTTGCTTGGGAAGTGGAAGTGGTTAAATAAAGCGGAGCCATTATGAGACTAGAGTGGCAACAGANAGGAAGACCTGATCTAAGAATGGGGCGCTGACAATATTTATAATCTGGATGCAAGCGGCACATGAAAGCAAATGGTTTTTAACAGTGTTCACAAGGAGGTTACAAAAAGCAAAGTCCCTCAAATGACCTTGTGGCTCTAAANTTTCCAGTGTTTCCAAATTATCTAGCCACCGACCATTGCTGACTATTCATCTCGGTTCTCTAAATATTATATTTATGGTCTATTGTGAGGTACTCTGAGTTATNAAGGTTGGGGTCAAATATCTGGGTATTACCTGTAGCGCTAATGGAAACACAGGCTTGGCAGCTGTAGTCCCAGGGTAGCAAATTCTGTCCAACCTGCTGCTTTGTTTCTATTTGTTCATCCTCAATCATAGGAGGGTCTCTGAGGTCAAACAGCATGTGCTGAGCTGTGTTTAGAGGAACGCAACAAATTCTCTATCTCCTGTAACTCAGCTCTTCTTTCTTCTTTTCCACTGTTCCCCCAGTCGTTTTGTGCCATTGATCTTTCCACTAATCTCATAGCTCACTTACCTCTTCTTTCTGGCAGTTCATTTTCTTTTCAGCTCCTTTCTGTGGTGTTCAGTTCTCACCGCTGCAGAGAGAGCAAATACGATTTTGCAAAGGCACGCTTAGGATGTTCAAGTCTTTCTGGTTTGGTGGTCATTATATATACACTATGGCATTGTACTTCACACAGAGCTAGTCTGCTGCTTAAGTACAGAATATTATAGCAAATTGTTTAAAATAATGAAAAATAATAATATATATAGACAAGTATGCAACTACAATCTTCAGCCTCTGCGACAAATAAGTTGGTTATGCTGCTTATTGTATTATCAGGTTTTATTTATTAACAGGTGTTTATATAGCACCATNAGCGTTTTACAATTTTTTCAATCATTAAGACATGACTGGGTGGTAACAGACACCAATTCTATAAAATTTAGATTTTTTTGTTTCCTGTTTTTAACCTTTACGTTATTTATTTATTTTATTCAATTCTAGTTATAAAAAATCTGTAA
>JABWIB010001401.1:52390-65368 GCA_016617825.1 Platyplectrum ornatum | reverse complement strand
TACTGTGAATGGCACGTACTGTGAAAATGAATGGCAGTACTGTGAAAATGAATGGCACGTACTGTGAAAATGAATGACACGTACTGTGAAAATGAATGGCGCGTACTGTGAAAATGAATGGCATGAAAATACCTATTAAAGAGAATTGATCGGGACAAATATCAGCTAAATTGGTAATCTTCTGCTCCTGCCTAAGTTACCATGCATCCCGGTGCATGCACAGAGAGATAATTCTTTACTAAGTACTTTTCTGTGCATGCGTTGGGATGCTGGACTCTTCAGTGACCGGAGCTTGGCGAGTCAGCTTAAAAGGTAAGTTAATACCTTTATTTTTTTACATTTTTAAAAAAATTCACTTCTCTGTGGTGCTGCTTGTCACTTTTTTTTCCTATTCATTTATTGGTAAGTGGAGGATTATAGGAATCTACCATCTACAGATGGCAATCAGGGCAGAATGATAACATATTATTAATATATGACAAGATGCAGGCCTGCATTAGAAACAGCGGGCCTGCGATAGCCTTGGCATGGAAATAATTTTAATAAATATTACAAACTTAAAGCGCTAATGGCCATTTTCATCAGAATAAATATACCTGTATATATTACCTGGGCAGAGCAGGAGCCATACATAATGCTTCCAGGACATTTGATTATATTACCGCTACATCACTTATTTTATGCTGTACACTGCAGTACAAAAACAAGAATCAAGAATATTAGAATAGGACCGACTTTACATAACAGACTGCATAAAAGAAGCTGTATTTATTCATATGACCTCTCATTCCCCTGAAAAGATACAAAAATAAAGATACCGCCTTTCTCCTGCATAAACACAAGGATTTACATAAACCCCAGTCTGGTATTGGAAAGTCTGTCTATAACCTTTTTGAGAGTTAGCAGGTAGTACACATGTCAGGAAATCCTCTGTGCCTAAATCCCCAGAGCAGGAAATCACTTAATTAGTACCTTGAATCCCCCATTCAGAGCTCCCTGGGGAACTGGTAATAGACCCAGACAGGTGCCTGTCCAAAGCACAAGAAACTTTTATTCGAAAGAACTGGGATCAATTATACACATTTATTTAAATGACATTTATCCCACTCTGATTTTTTCATTGTGGCTGCGGTCAGTTTTAAACAAACCACATGACTTGTACACTATGCTGAGCAGAGCCCAATCACATTGCTGCTATGATACAGTATATAGTCAGTGTCATTAATAAATATAATGCGTCTCAAGTCATGTTTNAAGGATATATTTACTGAAGGGAACTGAACACAAAAAATAAACCTACGCCGTAACATGCAGCAGACAAGCATTGTAGTGTAAAGAGGCTGGTCAGAGGCTTGGTTGCTTAGGGAGATAAAGGAGTAGCAGACAGAGAGAAGTAGTATGGCCTCATCTGTAATACTGGGTTTAGATCTTTAGGCTGTATCTCCAAAGAACATAAATACATTGGAGACTGAAGAATAACAAGTAAAAGGAACTTTGTATGTGTGAACAAACATATGAAGAACAATTAAACATATATACATTGGAGCAGAAAAGGGACAGGACAGATATATTAGCAGCTTTCATGAACATCAAAGTTTATAACCTGGTAGAGGAATGTGGCATTTTTCAAAGGCAAGGGTATATTAGAATATAACAGCATGTGTTTAATGGAAGGTGGTAGGGTCAGAGCACATTTGTATTTTATGGAAAGGGTGGTAAGTGGATAAGTATAACACTCTCTNATCTGAGGTGGTGAAGGCTAATACAGTAGACTAGTTTAAATATGCTTGCCATAAATATTAGGAATCATAAACGTTTAATATAATTGAGAGTCAAATACGGTCTTGGTTCGGTATGATATGCAGGTCTGTAAGTATGTGTAAGAGAGGGGAGAGAGAGGTGTTCAGCGAGTATCTGGACACTGAAATGTGCTGGAGGCTACCTTCTCTTTTACACATTGATCAGCTTCATAACAAGCAGATGAGTGCATAAAGTCTTCCTAACATGCAGTACCGGAATCAGACATGCTAATGAAGTAAGCCAGTCCCTCTCATGTTTTCAATGTGTATAAAGTTAAAACATACTAGTAACACATGCCAGGAAATGACGGGTACAAGTCTGCATCCGTTCCTATGTTTCTATATTTCTACGGCTATCAAGGAAGAAGAGACAGTACTGATGGAGCGCCCTGTGACTCTCCACCTCAAACACCAGCTGTCTGAATATTCTGTGCTTAAAGAAAAATGCATTTTTCCTACATATACTATGCCAGTGAACAATGTTTACACCATTGTTGTATTACAATACTGTTATTTCCTTACACATAATAATTGAATGCTCCTTTGTTTTTACATTTAATATGGGGTGGTAATAACAATCCGGATATAGTAATTCCTTGATCATAGTGCCTCCACCTGAGTCTTCACTTTATATGGATGCAGTGGAATGCTATCTGTACCACCAAGGATTGACCACACACTAAATATAACCGATATGACACATGGAAGTTGGCCAATAATTAGGACTGTTTATTACAGGCATGTAAGAAATGTAGCACACCAAGGCCCTTAAGAAAAGTGGAAGTNGCTAGGTGACATTGTGGTATTACAGTACACACAATGAAATCATGTTATTGTAATTAATACAATATTGGGTTGCCACACCTAAACTCAGCCCCCACTTGGAATCACCATAAAGTGTAGCAGGCAGTATGGAGTACCCAGAATTAAACATCATACATTTATAAATAATTACATTTTCTGAGACGAGAAATAACAACACAGTCCTTTAAAATAGCTAGATACAGTTTATAATTTTAGACAGCTCATATGTTAGTAGTAAGAAATCCTTGTACAGTTCTGAATTCATACACAGCAATATTTCTTTACTACATATTGTAGAAAAAATATTAAAAGGTTATTAATTCGTATGCTGTTTTTAATAATTTTGCTATCAACAAGCATTTTTGTATTCAGAACTGTACAAGGATTTTTTATTGCCGACATTTGCACTGCTGCTACTGTGTCAGTCCATGAATGAGTATAGACAGTTCATTGGTCAGTGTGACGATTTCATTAAAACATTCTGGCATTCACTTTGAGTCTGCCAGAATGTATTAATGAAATGGTTACACTTACTGTACCACTGTCCATTCATAAACTGACACAGTAACATCAGCGCAAATTCAGCAATAGGAAATCCCTGTACAGTTCTGAATTCAGGCTGCTACTGTGTCCAGACTGCATGAAATGGAAAAAAAAGTATGAACTTTTTTTACATTCAGTTTTATAGCCATTTGCACCAGAATTGTGTATGAAAATGAGTTGACACTACAATCAATGCATGTTGTTTTTCAATTGATGTGGAAAATAACACAGTTGTCATTCATTTCATACAGGAGAGGGAACATTTTCACTGGTTATTTATTAGAATTGAATTGTGGGAAGTTATAATGAGAATTATTTCTTATGCAAATTAGGAAATAACACACCTTATAACCTCTACATTAAATTCAGCCATTGTCTGACACTCTGGCTACAATAACTCCTTAACTCTCCTTCCTTCACATTCCTCTGCACATCATTCCTTTAATCAATAACTTTTTTCCTACTGAAAATGTTTATCTGCTATATCTTCAAATGTTAATGTATTAATCGTACATTCCTCCTTTTCTTATATTGCCTCATTTAGCTTGAGAAGTATCTTTAAATACAAGTCCTCTTCAAATGTCATACAAATTATTCAAATATAGGATGCTACAGAAATATATTCAACCTCAAACACATCACCTGTCTATCATCACTCTCAAAACCCTAACAATACCCTATGGAATATGTGGTTTGTCGTCTACAATAAACTAATCCCCATTTATAATCTCTTCCACTCTAACAACATAAACCTTCTTGTAATTAACAGAAATAAAGCTTGCTGACTTAGGACCTGATTCAGCGTTTCTGGCGGCCGCANGCTGCAAAAACACAGCTCTGAATACAGCGCAGGGAGAGGGGCATGCCGTATGCTGACGTGCCGGCTTTCATGAATGAGAAAAAAAAAAAAGAAAGAAAAAAAAATTTTTTAATTAAAAAAACACCAAGACACTTTATTTTTAACATTGTAATTTTTTTTATTATTTTTATTATTTTTTAAACTTTATTTACACTTAATGACGCAGGTAATTGTCCATAGGAAATTACCTGCCTCGGTCCCTCTGCACTAAGCCTGCACCATGTCCAGACATGGTGCAGGCTGCGCTTTCAATTAGCAGGGGTAAGCCCTGCTAAAAGCGCATATGTAAATGAGAAAAGGGGCGTGGAATACCCCTTTTTCCATTAACATATGGCTTTGCGCCTGACTCCGTGCCATTTAGAGCCGATCTGCGCGTGCGCAGATCGGCGAATCTTCGCAGCCCTTAATCAGGTCTTTAGACACTACCTAACCCACTTTTTATTTATTTATTTTAAACAAAGCGTTTCATTAAGGTTTTAATATAGCACATTATTATTATTATTAGTAGTAGTAATAATAATAATAATAATAAAAGAAATATACCCCAGTCAACAATACAATTATAGACATACAACACAACAGTAGATAGACTGCAAACATGCCCCCCAGATCATGTAAAATTTGGAGGACAGCAAACACTAGCACATATAAATTGTTCAATCAATTGAAGCATTAACAAGTTGTAGCCAATCACTCAACAGGAAGGAGCCTGAGCAAACCACATACATGCCAAGCCCGCTTTCACCCAGACATAGAAAGAGTTAATTGAAACCTGAAGGGGCCGATTTGCAAAGTCCTATACCAAGCATTATGTAGGTGTGATACCCCGGCATCACAAGGGGTTAACTCAGAAAGAACTCTACCAGAAGGGATGTCTGGTTCTGACTTTGCTACATTGTTTTCAGGTGAAGGAGAGGTGAATGTATCTTTATGTGTTTACTGTCTGAACCAGCAGCAGGTGCAGGACCAGATGTCTGACTGGTTGTGTATCATGCTTGTTTCATGTGCCTAGTACCATCTTGTGATTGGCTAGGCTTGTCTGATTTCAGGACTATAAAAGCTCTGGAGCATGTTAAAAGAGAGTTGTTGGATTAGATCTGGAAGGAGAAAAGAGATGGAGACCATCATGGAGGCATCCAGTCCATTGTCTGAAGAGGAGGTTGCCAAACTCTGCAATCGGGCAGACTTGTCTCAACCTAGTACGGAGAATGAGCAAGAGCTGGAGGGGGGCCCATACATATCCCCATGGGTGCTGCCCAGTTCTGATCCAGAGAGGATGGTAACTAAACTGCCAATGGGACAGTCTGTTCAAGAGGAACAACCCCGCGTTTCCTACCGTGGCCCCAATGCAGAGTGCACGCCCCCTCTGAGGACGAGTGGTTGGAGAAGCTGGTGAAAGCAGTTGAGTAACCAGTCAAGAGCTGGAGAAATCCATAAGAGATCCTAATCGGAAGAAGGGGAGAAGTTGTGCAGCTTGTCAGCATGAAACGTGGTTGCTGAAGTTGGCCAAGTGGTCAGAGCAAATGACATCTTTTATGCAGGACTTTGATGACTTTATCCCCTGGAGGCACCACATAAGCATTCCATAGGACCCTGGAAGTAGAGAAACCCAAGGGCTGTCTGTACACAATGAATGACAGAAATCCAGAACCGATGAACACAGGACAGAACAAAATAAGGTGGAAGAAATCATAATCTGAAGCACCACATTTGGGGCAACTAGAACCATTGGCGTTATTAAACTTGGCAAGCATGCAAGTCCTACTCATGATCTGCTAGAAAACCCAAGTCCACTTCCCACAGGGCCTTAAGTATGACCAATTGACCAAGGGCACTTAAGTTGGAGAAAATTGTAGATAGAGTATGAAAAAGATAGCAGCAGCTATCGAGACACTTCGGTTTGATGTGCTACGGCCTTCATTGTTCCTTCCTGATTCCTACTGATACAGTATTGCTGGCTGGGCCCATTAGTCAGTAGTGTGTTTTGGTGAGGTTTAAAGAGTAACAAAGTAACAAATTGAAACAGTGGTGCACTATTTTGTTTGTTTTTTCTCTGAGGTGAAAATTCGCAGCCCTAGAACGAGGGGAGTGAGGATCGCCACACAATTCATAGTCAGAGAGAAAGAGGGGCGAATTGCACAAGAGGAGAAACCCATAAGCATACCCTGAGGTGGCGGACACACATTAAATATACAGTCTGCACTATATGTTCTTTCTATTGAGGGTCATGCCCCTGATCTACCACAGGATCCTGCAATGAACCCGGAAGTCGGGAGGGTGATCCATTGCAAAGACTTTTTTTTGGAGGAAATATCACAAGAGGAGATCCAAGTGAGTGCATTAGGTGTAAACCTATTAGAAAGGGAAAAATAGGCTATACTATTGCTTTTTTCTTCTAAGCTCGGTGGATAGGAGACTTTGAAAGATAAAGATACAGGAGAAAAGGAGCGTCTTCGATTAAGATATAAGTCATTGATCCCTTGTCATAAAAGACTGTGGCAATTACTAAGAAGTCACAATATATGAACTTCCTTATTTAAAGTGGTTTAAATTGTTTTACTCAATTGTTGTAGAGTATGGTCCGCACCCATGTTNTAAAGCAATTGCCTCACTATGGGTATAGGGAACTGGGTGCTGTAGCTCTGGAAATGTGAAGTTGTTCAAACAAGGAGTACACGGATCACCTAACCCACTTTTACATGGTGGCCTCCATTTTCTTATACCTCAAGGCCTGGAGACAGATTGGGAGTGGAATTATATGGCTTCTTTCCCCTTAATTGCATTTCTACTCAATGTCCCTTCATTTACTATCACATCTTTTGTAGTAATAATAATTAACTTCTGTTTCCAGTCTGATATGGTAGTATCTCCTCTAAACCAAACTTTGGCAGTTGCCATTGATCAAGTTGCTCAAGCCAACCTTTATACACTGTGACAAATTTAATGTTAGCTATTATGCAATATAGACACAAGAAATCTTTTCCACAAAGAAGAACATTATTGCCATGCTCCAGATGACTTTTTAACTTACACCAACCCTTATCACACTTATCAAAATGCACTGAACACTCTCTTACAAATTCTACTTTTATTCTCTTATTTCAACTCTCAATGCTAATCCTATATAAGCCTAACTCTTATACTATATTGTCCGGGATGTGTTGCTGGGTCTGTGTTATAGGTATCAGTCCACATAGGCGAATCTGGTTTGCAGGGCTTGCAGCCTTCTTAGGTTTCCTCTTTGTCCCCAGATACCAGAGCTGAACACATTGTTCAGAGCTAAGATGGAGTTAAGGTAAAGGAGAAGCAGAGCGTGACACTGGCACGATAGTGTGCTGAGCCCACAGTGCTGACACAGGCATGATAGTGTGCTGTATGAGTTATACCATGGCACAGGAGCTTTACATTGCCTTATATTAACCCTAATCTATAGGGACTGGGACATANAGACCAGAGACAATGCAGTCTTATGGGGGCAATGACCCATCAGTGACATGAGCCTTTCACAGGGGTGACAGAAATACTTATGGGAGGCTTATACTCGAGTCCATAAATTATCTCAGTTTTTTTATGTAAAATTAGGCAGCTTTTATTCAGGTCGACTTATACTTAAGTATATACAGTAATTATATTTCCATCTGCCAATAAAAGCTGCCCAGCCAGTCTATCTAGCCCTCCAAAGTAAAATGATCTTATGCCCCTGCTCTCTACTAATGTTGATTTATACAGAATCATATATATAATCTTTTTGCTAACCTACAAAGTCATCAATAAGACCACCAGCATGCATAACCTCAATTATCAGGATCTACAACTCTCTTCTACAGCTATTACATTTTCTGATTCCCCGTTATAGTATCCACTCTCTGGAATAACCTTCTTCATCCGTAAAGACTATCTTCTAATCTCTGAACTTTCTAGCACTGCCTTAAAACTCACCTGTTCAGAAAAGTTTACCAATATCGTCAACCTACATCTCTACCTATGACCCTATTCTAATCATAAAATGTATTTCAGTCAGTTGGTTTTGTGTGTACATCATCCATTATGTGGTTATTGACTTGCTTTGTTTTATTGTACTGATGTGAATACTGTCTATAATGCTCAGTTGCTTTGTTGTAGGTACTGCTTTCTTCTTTTGTTTTCTGTAATTTGCGGTCACAATGAATTTATTTTCAGTGTTATAAAACTGCAGTAGGAATTTGTTAGTACTGGTGTAGGAAATACTTCATCCCCATGTTGAAAATTTCATTGCAGCACTATTATAGCAGTTAGCTGGAAGATCTGTATATTGTCAGTGGTCAGTTATAGTTGGATGTATACTGTATATTGAAGAAGTAGCATCTGCTTATATAATTCTTTAAGACTGCTGTACTCAGAGGAGGTGCAGAACTTACTGATGACAATTTATGTAATTATTCTTATCATCCTCCATGTTATAAAACAGAAATAGCACTTGGCTCACTCTGGTGACCTAGGTCACATTTTGTTGTCTGTTTGATACATGATATTATTACTAAGTTTTTTAGTTATACTTAAGAGCCACCTTCTCAATCTTATAAAAAAAAATGCTAAATTTGTCTTAACATACAAAGGGGCATAAAAGAGGTTAATTTTCCGCTTCTATAGAAACATGCCATCATTTACTGTAAAAAATACTTATAAATATTCCATTGCCAGGCAGCTAAGGTATTTGAATAAAAAAAAGAGCTTGAAAGAAAAGTATGTGATTGCTAATGATCTCATTTCAATATAATAGGATCTTTCTATTGCAAAGAGCAAGACAGGTTAAGAGATATAATTATGACTTTGCAGGCTCTCCCAAGTGCATGAAGATGGTCTGACAGTTGTGATCCTGCTATGGTAGAAAAGAACCTTTGTCTTGTTTCCATGTTAAAGAGGCAAGATCCCTCTCCTAACCCAAGCCTACATCGCAATTTATCTGTCAGGAAACACTTCCTACCAAACCCACTTATTTCAAAACACCGTGGGAAGAAGGAGCAGTTTAAAACTGACCTGCCAGGAACATCTTCATTTAAAATGCAGAAGATAATTCCAAGAGATTCTTTATAGATGTTGAGGTTATTAATACCATTACTCCATTAGCAGGGAAATATGGACCGAGTGGAAGCAAACTTTTCTGATGGTCATATATAAAAAGCTATCGCAATTTAACTGTGCAGTAATGTATCTAATATGATCATTGTGCAGGAACAGATAAAAGTTTGTTGTAGTTTTGTTTTTATTTTCTTTTTTAATTCCAGTTAATATGTATCAAAGTTTAAATAGATTCATATGTACACTCTTAAGTAAGTCAGAATATTTGAAGTGCACACACAGGACCTGTTCTCATCATTAACTGGATCCAGCTCTCTGTGTGAACTTTGGGAACACCTGGAGTGTCCATACATGCATCAGGGATATTTGCCTGACTTGTCGGGCATGGCATGGGATTCATTAGCATGTCCTATGAATGCTATTATACCTGGGGAACCTGAAAAACTACAGGGTCTNTCTACATTTATAAACTATCTCAACATAGATAACAATACTGTGGAAGACACTTGCTGGATCGTAACAGATACTGTTCAGAAACTAATAGTGCTAAAGTTTAATCACTCCTTGGGTTACTATATTGCCAACATAATTATTGAAAGCATTATGAAAGGATATAGTTTCTACAATCTTTTAACAGGAGAAGTGCACCTGGCAATCACTGGTAGCATAGTATCTAGACAGAGGTACAACCATTCACAGATGCCATGTGCACAAAAGGTTTCGCATTGTGTGCAATACATTAGCCACACATGTGGGTTGACAAGGGTCTGTGTGATCCTTGCTAGTGCTGTAACTCTTCCTGATTGACTTCACCATTGCATTGTGGTCTGGTGAGCTGAAGAACAGAAGTATCCCTTTCTGGTGATGTATTCTGGGGCAAATAAAGTATATTGGGGCCTCTTCTTCACAGATGAAAGACTTATAATACCCAGCTGAAATGTCCCGGTGATAAAAACCATTGCTGATGTCCTTTCTTGTTTTCACCAGGTTGTCAGTCCTTTCTCACCTTTGGCAGACAGGGCAGCAGGATTAGAAACAAGTGTGAACAACTCCACGACCCTTCCCACTTTGAGACATTGTTGGAGGGCCTGGAAAGAAAGGATTATTTGTAAAATGGCACAACCCAATGTTANTAAGTGGGACACAGATATGTTGATGAAATGATGTGGTATAATTCGGACAGTTCATGGTTAACCATGGGCTCTTATCTGGNTGGTCTGTCTTATGTCTGTAAGTTGTACAAACAGCAGTTTTTACAAAGGGATTTATAGTTAGAATGTTGTTGCAGAGCTGGGCATAGGAGCAGCCACAGCAAAAGTAAATGAGTTGTTCTATCAGCTGGCAGCATTAAAGGAATTCTTGGTGGCATCAACCAGCACAGTTACCAAGGACACTTTTTTGCGGGAGTGGTGAGTACTTCCAAGCAAACAGACATTTAGGGCTCCTGATGTTCAATTAATTTGGACATGCACCCATATTTACTAAGCAGGGAGATTACAGGGAGATTGAAAAGTGGGGATGTTGCCCATAGCAACCAATCAGATTCAAGCTCTCAGTTTAATTTTACATACCAGAGAATGTGAGCTTGAATCTTATTGGTTGCTTTGGGCAGCATCACCACTTTCCAATCTCCCTGATTAGTAAATATAGGCCATGGTTTCTTTTTAATACAGGTGTTTAATCACCAGGTGCAGAAAGTGTTTGAATTGAGACGCCCTTCATTCTTTTATTGGCGGAATGCATTCAGGGCTTTTTAGACCAATGAAATTCTTGTGGCTTTACCAGAAATAATTGCCCAGGGGTTAACTGTCTCCTAAATAAAGTACTAAAAACAGAAAGTGTTGATAGATAAGCACTACATGGCCCNTACAGTCTGCCCAGTTATTTTTATAAAACATCACTACACAACAAAAAATATTACATTACTCATCAGAATGATGCTGTACAGGTCATGTGGGGGGACACAGATTGCTTATTATAATATATACCAGCATTATACCAGGTGGTATTCCAAAAACAGCTTTGGATTTTACTTTTAATCTGGTCTGACCAAATATTAATGAATCCTTCCCATGTTGTAAAACATTTTCCTATTTGTTCTTTTTGCAGTGTTGTTTCCAACCAATACATCCTGAAAATATTAAAACGTTTTACTCGGAAAAGTATCAAAGGAGGAGGTAGCCAATATTGAAGAATGTACTTACATGCAGTTGCATGAGCCACTAGGAGTAGCTTTTCAACAGCCAGAGGGAAACCTATACTTCTTGGTAAAATTCCAAACACCATTTAGCCTGTAAATGGAAAGGTGCCACTAGTAGGTCAGTGAGAGAGCGCCAGACTTGTCCCCAGTATCTTTTCATTAGTAGACATTTCCATAAACAATTAAATAAATCAGCGAGTGGTGTCCCACATTTGTGGCACTTATGATTATCCATGATGCCCATATAATATCCTTTGGGAAGATGATATGTAACAACAGTGTATAATTTTGAGGGACATTTCCTGATATGTCATAGCAGATAATAATTAACAGGCTTTCATTTTAGCTTGTAAAATTGTAATGTTGTGGCCCCGGGACGAGTCTCTCCAGTAGAAGACTTCTTCGGTGTGGATGTGGATCTTATCTGACTAGTATGCACATAGCTATAACGGACCCTGGTACTCTTCTCTTCCAAAGCAGTGTCCGTGGACTTGTCGGNCCTCATCCCTTTGGTTTCACTGTCCCTTTGGTTTCACTGTCACTAGTGACAGGCTTTTCAGGCAACGTCAACGGGGCAGCAAGTTGGGTGTCCGTGTCCCCAGCGGGGCTTGACAGCGCTTTCGTTCTGCTCCACGGGCGACACAGATATCTCCACAATATGATCAGCATAACAGGGCAGTGCCCAAAAGGGTATAAACAGTTCAGTCTCCTGCTCCGACTCAGTCCCGGTGTTTAGGTCAAGAGCCTTGGACCAATCGCACAGCTCATCCAGCTGCTCTGTGGTTAGCCCCACAGGATCCACAATGGTCTTCATCACACTATCTCCGTCCAGATCGTGACTTAACAACACTGCCAATGAACACACAGCAGACGTCACAGACACAGAACACAGCTTTCACCACTTGACACCAACTCCTCCAAACTTTTATAGGGTGACCTCTCCCTCTCAACTGTGCTATCCTCTATTGAAGGGAGTGGATTCTAGGGATTTTCTTCTCAGATTCCTGTGCAAGGTCTAACCAAAACAAAAGGGAGCAGTGTGAAACTGGGGGCCACAATTCCGCAAAGAAACGACCTTCAATGTCCGAAACATGTCATTGATAAAGTCCTGGAAGGCCAGGGCATTACAGAGTCTGAGAAGTATCACCAGAGTCTCCTAAAATCTAGATTGTTTGTTAAAAACTGTCAACAGTTCCCAGGTGGACACTAAGCTATAGTAGTGCTCTTAGTGTGTGTGCTTGGCCAGTGTGGTCGCATTTCAGGTGGAGCAAGTAAGTTCTCTTATTGAGTTCATGATAGTCATGATAGTCATGGTCTGAAAAAGTTGTCTTTCATTTTGACAAGAAGAAACCTCTTTCCACAGGAGACTTGTAGGGGCAAATGAGCACCTTTTCTTAATTCTTCTGCCTTCTCTTGACTAACTTGATACCTGGAACATTTTAATGGTGCAGTCATATGACCATGGATTTGATAGTGTGTCTGTGGCTTCCTTGGAAAACACATAAACAAAATTTGCATGTACAGTAATGCTGGGGACCGGCAAAAGAGACAGGTTACTAAAAACTCACTCTATCATTAAATCATTTCTTCAGAATCCCAGTCAGGGGTTACTTGTTTCACTCTGGTTTCAAATGCTCAGCCTTATGGGCTCTGCCATTTTTGTGCAGATTGACAGAGGCCCATTGCCCACCTCCAGCTTTTCTCAGAGAGACAAT
>JABWIB010001400.1:62931-74506 GCA_016617825.1 Platyplectrum ornatum | reverse complement strand
GATGTATCATAGACTGGGAAGGTTAGGGTTAGGCTGCAGGGAGGGAATGGTTAATAGAAGGGTTAGGTTAGGCTGCAGGGAGCGGATGAATCATAGACTGGGAAGGTTAGGGTTAGGCTGAGGAGAGGGAAAGGTTAGGCTTAGGCTGCATTAACAACAGATCATGTAAGGGGAAGATTAGGATCACCAGTGCGTATTTCCTCTTAGTCAAATCACAGTATAGCGTTCCCTCTCTTTGTACCCACTCACCATTATACATCCAGGAATTTCTGGTGGTCGGCAACGAGAGCAGCGACAGTTTGAATGCAGAAATGTATTCGCTGTAGTCCAGAACTGTCTTGGATTCTATTGTTCTGCAAGAATTTAGTAGCATTGAAGTGCGTTTCTGAGGTCCCAGTGATTATATGGTGTCTGTTTAAAGTATAGGTGTAGTGCTGGAAATAAAATGGAATAAGCAGTTCGATAAATTGGCAATAGGCAAGGATGCCGCTTGTTGAAGTGGGTGACTGATGGCAGACACAGAAGCACCCCCATCAACCAACAGTTTGGAAATGGTGTAAAAAATGATAATCTGGATTATTTATTGTTGATCTCTATAATAAACATCATCAGCTCGGAACAAGTCCAGGTGTCCTAAAGCTTTCCTCCAAGTTATGCAAGATGTGGTAAAACTTTTTAAACACTATTAATATTCATGAGGACGCAGCCTATCCACTCTAAGCATGCGCTTCCTCGCTGATACTTCTATTAAGGGCAGGTGCTGCATCAAAATGAAATAAAGAGGATTCAGTGTCATTTCATTCATTTGAAAATGGTTCTCAGAGCTCCGGCTGATTTGGTTTTAATTTAATTAGTCCAATTTGTCTTGGATTTCATTTCAAGTGAGTCATGTTGGCAGCAAACCTTCCTTTCCAATGTAAATGAATAATATTGCATTCAACAAATGCTTTGATTAACATGAAACCTGTGAATTAATCCTCTCCTGTCTGTGTTCTCTCGTAGTTTGCTGTTTTGTGGTACACAAGCGCTGTCATGAGTTTGTTACGTTCTCCTGTCCCGGTGCTGACAAGGGTCCTGCGTCTGATGTAAGTATGGGGGTTTATGCAGGGAATTAAGGGCTGTGTTAACGTGTTTCCCCGATAATAGGACACTGTCTTATTTTTTTTTTTTTGTGGTCCAAAAAAACACCATAGGGCTTATTTTCGGGGTAGGTCATCTTTTAACACTGACAGAGATTTATATAAACAGTCCTGCTTTAATCCCCATCATGCCCCCCAGTCCTGGGTAAATCACTAGGGCTTATTTTCAGGGTAGGGCTTATTTTGAACGGCTTTACAAAAAATAGTGTAGGGCTTATTTTTGGGGTAGGTCTTATTATCGGGAAACACGGTATGTGATGGTAAGCACCGGTTGTTTGCCGTCCCATATTACAACCTTTCCAGTAAAATATGTATATTACTATTACATTCATTATAGAAACTAGGAGCTTATATTTACACATAATATGGTATATTGTCATAGTTATACTGTCCTGCAATAAATCACCCTGTATATTAATACATTAGTAAATACGTCTGTAATATAGTATATATGTCTGTCCTATCACCAGAAGGTGGGCAATAATACTGTATGTGAATGAGAGATAGAAAGTGGAGTCAGAAGAGATCCCATTCAGTCTCCCAATTATTATTATAAATGTTCTTATAATTCTTATTGCTTTATTTATTTATTTTTTTTATGAATTTTAAATGCCCCTATTTAATTTCATTTAAATGTTAGGAAATGTTTACATTCATCCCAATGCATGTTAGAATTGTTGTGCTGCGTTAGCCTCTACCACCCAGGATTTAAGGGTAGTCCACTTATCAGCTACCCTTGCAATGCAGACATATATCTGCATATTGCCTTGCGGTCTAATACATCTTTATCTTTGAATATTTTGATATATGTGAAAGCTGCTATCCTCTTTGTCTCTTCTCTGCTCCAAGCTATACATGTTTAGTTGCTCTAGTCTTTCTTTGTATGTTGCATATTTATTTAAAATAAAACTATTGTATGGTAAAGAAGGGGATAAATAGAGGAGATTTTGCCAGAACTATGAGCAATAAAGAAAACCTGGTTCATTCTCCTGAGTTTACGTAAATCATAACCAGACAGCAAAACTCCAGCTAAGGTAGGTAGATGAGCCCCCCCTTCTCATAGTTAGACCATACGTTGTGTTTTGTGGAAGGGCAGATCGATACACCTTGTATGCAGCTCAGTTTCCTTTTCTTTTTTTACATAAGGGACATAATTCATCGATGGCTTATTAATGACCATTTAAAGCCTCTTTCATTTTTTAACGATGCAATCTCTTAAATGGTCCCAGCGGAGATGAGGCAGGCGTATAGCTTTTGATACAATGCTCTCCCCCTGTGCTCTTCTGTGCTTTATTAAGGCGAGTCCTTCGCTGCTCCCTCTACTGGAGGAAACAGGACCTGCAGCTTTATTCATCTTCCATAACCCAGCTTTTGTCATTTTGCTATTAGAGAGGTGTTGTGGTTAAGTCAGGGTGTAGAGTCTGAGGCTAATGGGCTGCAATGACACTACAGGTCACAGCTGAATGTCCACCCTTTGATATGGACAGCACTGCGCCACCGTGGTTACCATGCATGTCATGAACCAGGATTGTATCCTGTACATTGCATGCAAATACTCCCTGGTAACTAGTTTCCTGGCTGAATTGGCTTTTTGACTATTGCTGAATCTATTGCTGGCACCACCCTTGTTCACAAAGTTAACCTCTTGTATCCTGTCTCTTGTGGCTATCCTAGGCTGTTCTGGGTTTAAAACACAACCCTGTAACTGGTTAAAATAAAACCAATAAACCTAAAGTATCAAAGCAAAGTTGCACTTCTTCTAAGTGGAGTCGACAATTCCGACTATGATTTTATTTGGCAGGAACACCTGCTCAGTCATTGGTAGACATTGATTGTTCTTTTGCCATTCATGCAGCTTTCATGCAATATATTTAATCACTTGCATTGTCTTCCTAATCTCGGCTGCAGTGAAGATGCAAGGTCATTTATTTCACGAGACCTGTGGTGGTGAACTGAGGAGGTAACGTGATAAATGTTCCGAGATAAAGCTCCGCTTGGGTTACAGCGAGAGGGCAAGCGCTGTGTAACTGTAGAGGTAATCACATTGCTGCGTATTAAGCAGAATGGGAGCACTGGGTTTACTTTAATAGACCTGTACACATATAGTAGCATCAAAGATCAGACCCAGACTTTCAAATAACCCCCCAATTTTTGTCTTTGCCTTAATTTTATATATAGCCACCACTGATGGAAGTCTATTCCAGTTATCAACATATAAAGTCATTTTCTTTGCATATACCATCTGAACTCATCATCCTCCAGTTTACATGCATTTCTTCACGTCCTTATACATCTCTTTCCACCACGCTGAATCTCTATCATATCTTAACTGTTCATTGTATATCATATATCACATGTATATCATATAAGAATATATATATATATATATATATATATATATATATATATATATATTAGCTGGGAGTTCTTTTCCATCGCAGTCCTGTGGCAGTGGTTGCTCTACCTGCTCACCCATCATGTCCCTGAAGCTGGCTGCATACAGCAGTACAATTAAGCACAGGGGACCGGCTGAGCTTTGACAGCGGAACACACAAGCGGATGCAGGGGAGCAACCGAGATGCGTCCGCTTGTGTGTCCGACCAGCGTTGGCTACCCTGCTGCACCCCAAATGATCGCCCTAGACGGCTGTATAAATCTCTCCAGCGATAGTGGCAGACCTGTCCCCAGCTATGTGTTATCTGTCGGCCCGGAATAGGCGTATTCTGCAGAAAATCATGCCTCGCGATAACCGTATTATATTTCTTTTTTTTTTTTGTCAATGATAAATGGGGATGAGGGAGCACAGAGACCATAAATAAATATTAGGTGCAGAGGAATGCCTGGACTGTGTGTACTCTGCAAAGGCTGCAATCACTTACCATGGAAACACATTCATTCAGCAGAAAAAAATAAATAAATGAGCTCCGAACAGTAAAAATAGAAAATAGCAGAACATTTCTCAGTCATGTGTTTCATGTCCTTACTACTGCTACTCTGATCAACCTCTGCCTGACCGCGAATCAGGACCACCACTGTGGCCGAGACCCTCATACTGAACATCTGCCGAGCCCCCCTCTTCCCTTCTCAATCTGAGCCTGTGGTGCTATGCAGCAGTCGGGTGGTTTAGGGGAACGGAGTCTGGTGCAAGGAAATCTGGTGCCATTCATACTTAATGTGCTCTGTGAGCTAGCAAGCCTCTTAGAAGAGTTTTAAGCACTAAGGAGCTTTGAAGGCTGCAGCAGAGTGGAATAGGCAGCTCGGCTGGGGAATCCGCGCTGGATTCTTCCTCATCTCCATCCAATTCCATTAACCCCTTGGCCTTGCACAAAACAGATTGGTCATCCAGCTGTGCCGAGAGGAAGCCACCCTGCGAGCCATGATTGCACGGTCCTCGGAGCTGTAGTTATAGATGGATATCATGGAATGTCATTCCTGCGCTATAGGTGCTTGGAGATCCTGTGCAGGACATTGTAAATCATCCCGGAATAGATCGCTCCCAGGATCCTTATAGAGCTGGCAAACCTCCTGCATTGGTGCTATTTATTGTGCCCTAAAATATAAAAATATATAATATATTATTATATATGTGTCCCGCCTCCTTGGTGACCAGATCTGCACTCTGTAACTTATAAGTATGTGGGTCGCAAATGATGTCATTCTAATTTCACAATCTGGGTACACACGTGTGCAGTCTTTTTCAGATCCAGCTCCCGACCAGGCTGTTTCCACAATCCTGCAGCAGATTCAGGTTGCAGATCATCTGATCCATGATACACTGTTTACAGCGATTCTTCAGTCAGTTCTGTGTACACACTCATCCAATCTTCCCCAGATCTTATTGATTTCTGAACTGNGAACAGAATCTGATAAACCACGGGAGCGTTCACACTTGTATATTGGTCAGGTGATTTGCGGCCGGGTCTCCTGATTTTTAAAGGGTCATTAGAGCTTACACGCTTTTCCAATACCTGATCAACTGGAATGTGGGGAGTTTGATTGGATTGGTGTAGATGAGGTGGATAAGNGTGTATCGCTTTCAACAGTTCTTCTCTGTCCGTAGTTGTCAATATTTCCAGCTATGTTATTTACTTTTCCCCATGTGAGTTGAATAAGTTTTTCCTGTAATATGTTTATGATTTTATAATATTAGNCTACTGGAAAATGTTTTTGTAGCAGAGTATAGCATTCTCTGTTTTGTAGGTCCAAAGCAGTGGTTACGGTCACAACACTAACAATGATACTACTCACACCGCTTATCATTGGTCGATGTTTTTTTGGAGAAATGATAGTGTACAACACTGACCGATGTATATTCCACATGGTAGCATCAACAAAGGAAGAATCATAATCAAAAATCAAAATCCATCAAAAACAAAAGTAATTTCTTGATCCCCCCATTCTTTCCTATCCACTGTGCTCCTCATTTATTCTGACTCTCTCTTCTCTCCTATCCTGTTCCTCGAGCCAGTCTTCCTCCTCTCTGTCGTCTTGTCTTTTCTTTCCAGCTTGTCTTCCTCCTCTGTTGGCTCCGTCAGCCGGTCATTTGTACATTATCCACCACTCCCTGTACAAGGTTGCACATGCATATGTAGATTAGTAATCATTGNCCCTGTGTTCCAGATCTGAAGCCTGCACTATTGAACCCAATTTGATTTACACTGACCTAGTGGCACTGAGCTTTATTTTTATTTATTTCCTGGGATAGACCGTGCAATCCCTCATTTTCTTACACCGTCAATGCTTAGTGATTTTCTCGAGGTCACTCAGGTCATTGGGTCGTGGATTGGGAGTCCCTTCGCTGGAAAANGGTGTAATTACCAGCAGGCCATTTGAGAATCAAAATAGCAGCTTTGGAGTCTGGGATTATAAAGCCGCGGCGGCTGACAGCGATGTGGGGTTTNCAATTGAGTCAAATCTAATGAGAATTTTCTCCGCCGCTCTCCTGTGTGTTGGTGATAACAAGTGCCGCTTGTCTGTTTGTTTTTAGGAAGGTAGGCAGGGGACAAGACGGTGGGGAATCTGAGTCGGATGCAGCCCTGGCTGCTGTCATTTGTTACCCAACCAGAGAGTAATTAATTGTACAAAGCATGGATGGCAGATGAGAAGGGAACAGTAACAGCTGGGGTCTATTCCTTCCCGGCACAATGAAAATNACTGACGACTTGAAAGCATTGGGATTAATGCAAGAAAATGGTTGCACCCGGGGTCCCGGTCAGGTGGTGCTGGGGGTACGTGACCTCACTAGAAATAGGCTCTGAGGGCTCTTGACGTAACCTGTGTAATCTGTGGTTTTTAAAGGCACAGTAACAATAAAGCAGTTTAACCACTGTATAGCCAGGGGATTGTCCTATAACAGCTGTATCCCTCTTATCTGTGCATATAATCTATATTATCCGCTTGTTTGATGTGTTGCCAACACACACAGACCAAACAGCTGATATATTGTTTCCTATTTGTTTCCCGGCTGCAGTCTATGCTATAGCATAGGAATTTATACTGGTTATATACAGTAGCTAGATGCCTCTAATACAGAGATATGAGAGATAACTAAATAAGTCAGCACCTGGGTAATGTTTCAATAGGAAGGAGTAATGGGAGGAATAATACCGTTGCTTATGGCAAAACAAATACCAATCCGTCAAGTCAATATGGATTTGCCATGGTGCACGTTTACCCCTTTACTCTGGTCTCAATATAAAGCATCGCACCGGAGGCAGCGGACCTGATGTAGAGTTGTGTGTAGTGTGCTTGTAGGAGTATCTGCATGCGTGTGTGCTTTGATAATGGTTGACCTGCATCCTTCAAGTGCGCGCACATACATGCGCCAGCATCCGACAGGTGCAAAGTTGGCGCTCCTAGTGTGTGTTTTGCAGCTGATTGGTTGCACATAAATTGTGCCATGGGCCAACAGCTGTTAAGGCCATTAGAAAAATGCTGTATATCTACATTGCATGCAACTCAAACACAAACGTGCGCCAGGCGAACCACAAAATCTGCGCTTTGCATGCATATTTTGTGTTGTAGTCGTCTAATGATTGCACGCACTACTACGTGTAGACGACATGGCTCCAACGTTCATTTGCTCTTCTCTGCAGTACGGCCAATACAACCATTCCATATGACCAGATTATATCCAGTAGTTGGTGCTTGTGCTGGCGTCCACACTATGGCGGGTCTCAACACAGGACGACTGATCATGGTTTGTTAAGATGGAAGACAACATAATAATAAATTAATCTTATCTTGAGGGAGGGAGGGGGGGGGGGGAGACATAAAAAGCAACAGCTCTTTGGACTGAGATATGAAATAAAATAATCCTCTGTTCATTCTGTAATATTGTCTTTGACTGAATGGGTTAATGTCTGCGGCTTCAGACAGAAAACCATTTTTCTTGGAAACACTAGTCCATTAGTGGGTTGTGAAATATTCATGGTACACGCTCCTCAGCCGCGGCTTGTGCAAATTTCATTGTACTTGTGATTGTTTTCCTTCACAACAAATACATTTCTTAAAGCACCCGCTCGGTAACTTGAGGCTCGACCTATCTCCGGGTGGTTCTTTTTTGTTAATGCTTTGGGTGAGTAGATGGAATCTGCTTAACTCCTCTGTGCCGCTGTGAGGGAATGTCTGTTGAATCTGCAGCCCATATGGTTGTGAGAATGAGCATGAGAAAACCCATATATTACAGTTATACTGTTACTATTGGACTGTTAGGATGTTGAATACTTATATTTATCCAGCACTTTTTCATTGTTCTACTTTGGGAGACTTTTCCATTTCCAAAAGACCAATGACCCATATAGTGACATTACTACTTCTCTCTGTATAATACTAATTCATCTCCCTATACGCCCAGCCTCTGACTTGTCTTGTTGCTTTGCCTTATTGATATTGTTACATTGCCTGTCGACCTTTGGAGTCACATAAAATAGTGACGTTTAGACCCCTTTCCTCCTCAGTAGTTTCTAATGTACTTCTGTTAATTGCATATTGAGCTTTTTCGATTCTGGGTCACTACTAGTGACCACGTCAAAAAACGCAAATAAGATTTGCTTGATATACATCTTCACCCCCTCCCCCAGTGAACTCAGGCTGCTTGGCTTAAGATATTTTAATATGTAATCCTTTTAATAGTGTTTTCATCAATTTCGCTTCCACTGGTGTAAGACTCACTGGTTGGTAGTTGCCAGCTTCTCCCACTTTTATGCATTGGGACTTCATTTGTGATTTTACAGACTTCTACTAATTATTCTGTTACTTATGACTGGTTGAATAATACCCCGTTCACATAGACTACCCTGGTAAATCTGTTTTTAACGAGCAGGGTTGTTAGCTGTGGATCTGAATTATCCGGATAATGAACCCTGTTCACAGTGCTGAATTACCCTGGTAATTCACAAACTACCCTGGTAATTCACAACTACACTGTTCACAATGAGCACACTACAACGGTAGTTCAGCCAACCCGAGAAGTTGACTGAATTACCCGGGTAATAGACTTCTTTGTGAACAGGTATTACCCTGGTAATTCACAAACTACCCTGCTCCTACACCATTCAAACTGAACCAGGGTAATTAGTAGTAATTTTAGTGCTGTACACAATGAGAACACTACNCAGGTAGTTCAGTCAACCCGGGAAGTTGGCTGAATTACCCAGGTAATAGCCCTCTGTGAACGGGGTATTACAGGGTATTATTATACAGGCAATGGTTTTACCAAATCCCCTTTAAGCTCTTTTAGTAGCTTAGGATATATCCCACCTGACATTGATTTATTCACATTAAATTATTGTTAACAAGGTTTGTAATTACTTCCCCTGTGTTTATATACTTGCAGTTTAACTGTGTCGGCAACATCTCTTCTTTTTATTAATGTTTAACTTTTAAAATTGTTCTCTCTGGAGAGTTGGAGACGATTTTGGTTGTTGCACCTCAGAAGGAACAGATTTGGCCTTTCAGGTATTGGTACAGTGGGCAGTACTCGTTACCTAAACCACCACACAGGACCCTCCACCCCCTCACTGTATGGCTCCATGACAGCATAATGAAGGATTTGGGAGAATCCTTAATTACCATTTGTAGCAGTCTGCAGCTTACATGCACTGACCTGTGTGATTAGTAACAAGAGCTAAACCGCGTTCCTCTGCGCCAGTACCCCACTGATCTCTGGCGGGATGGAGTTAAAAGGATTAGAGAGGTGGATTGTGATGGTAGACTGCAATCTTCTCACGTCCTTAAATCAAATACAGTTCAATGTGGGACACGGTAACCACAGCAGAGCTTTCAGGGGATGCACTCTTTAATCCCGGCATACAGCCCAATCAGTCAATAACCATGTAAATACCGTAAAATTCAGTCTTTCCCCCCACAGTGTGTGTTTCAGCACTCACAGGGGTGCCACAAATCCCGAGCTACCGACAGGTCACCGTAGCACTACGCTGTGCCAGGCCCTCACAGTCCGAGGGGCCTCACCCGCAGTACTGGGTCACAGTGTACGGTGGCAGAAACCCTAGCTTTAAGCTCCACCATGGATTTACTATGATCTGCCTCCCAGAAGGACAGTGCAGCTTTATGACCAATGCGTAAACCCTTAATCTGGTGCTGCCCATGTTACATGCCAGCATGCCAGTTGGTGCAAAGTGTAATCGCTTCCAGAAAGAAAAAAAAAACTGTATTAAAAATAATTCTTTTACCCAGGTCCCAACTCCTGCTTTTTTTTTTCTGTAGAGACATTGGACCGCACTCACTGTACGACTAAAATGCCTCCTTCTAGCCCATCTTGTGTACACAGCTTGCTAAACTCACTATTCGTTATTCTTATGGTAAGCAGAATTCACGTTCACACCAGGGCCCGCAGTCTCCACACACACACACACACACACGATTTGGGATCACACAGCCGCCCTCCACTGCCGCAATGATTCACATCCCACTCCGGTCCGAAACATCCTCACCAGTGTCTCCCCTCTGGGTGCCTATATCCCTCTAAGCCCCATTCATAGATACTTGTAGCATACTGCCACCTAGTGGACACGTGCCATATGCTTCAATACTGCTCTGTAGCCATTACACTAGGTGTCAAAAGCTTCAACACCTGCATGGAAAGTTGAACACCAGCTCGTCAGGTTCTGAAAGGGTTCTCTGCACCAGCTTTAAACCTGCAGAAGTAATTACGGTCTCATAATTCCGTATGGCCAGTAAAGTTTATACAGCCGGGTACAGCAGCAATATTACTTATTGGTCCTTTGTGACTAACATGAGTTTTTATTTGTTTTTGTAATTGTAGTTTGTAAGAAATGTCTTTTTTTTCTCAGCTCTTTGTTTATATTTTATCTATTAAGATCCCACAAAACTTGTATTTATTTCAAAATGAGTATAAGATACATAACGTTATATTAACTTTAAGTAAATGCTTGGTAAATAATCTTTCTGTAATATACTATAGAGAGAGACATATAATTAAAAAGTACAAACTGCACGGGAGGGGGCTAGAAATGATGTTTTTGTAGCTTAACTCTAAATTAGAGTTTAATAAAACTTTAAAGTATTTGTGCGTTTATAAGTAAAATCAGTGTTTTCTTCCATGCATATAAATGTAATCCATTTGCACCCTCCTGCAGTTCCTAACGGTGGACTGGATCCAGATATTGTGTGTCTGATCGCACCCTGTTCCACACGCCACGTCATTTGACCACTTACCTGTTCAGACTCCTNCCTGCTGTCCTACGCATGCAGCCCTATGCAGAACCGTGTCATATGGATCTCAAGCTCCCCGCACTGTTCAGTTTATATGCCTCCCCCTGCCCACCTAAGCTTACTCCCTCCGCACTCATTTAACACGTTCCACTGATTGTATGGTAGCAGATTAGTAAGCAGTAGTTCTGGGCATGCAGTGTCATCACATATCGATGTTTGCAGGCAGCTCTGCATGAATCCTCCACCGTATCTAACCTTCAGTCATTTTATTCTCTGCATTTGCTTATTGCACACAGATACTGACCAGCGTTACTGTTACACCGGTGTATAGACTTGGACTGGAAACATCATCTCTCAACTCTAATACTGTTTCCAACAGATGAAATTGACCTCCCCTGCAATTCGTCATGGTTTATTCCTCTATTTTTATACAGTGTCTGCCTCATAAGGAAGCTGTTGGATTGGTAAATGTGCATTGTGCTGTATTCTGCAGATAACAGTGAGTTCATCTGAACACCTCAGTGATAAATTGCCATTGTATCAAGTACAACAGTAAGCTACAGTGCATTCTAGCTGTGTATTGGTTTCAGTGACATTAGTGGCTCAGGGAGTAAAGGTGACATTATGGCTCAGGGGACATTATACGCTCAGTGGGTTAAAGATGACGTTAGTGGCTCATGGGGTTAAAGATGGCATTAGTGGCTCGGTGTGTCAAAGACGGCATTAGTGGCTCGGTGTGT